>JADBJO010007358.1:0-67500 GCA_016801955.1 Conus betulinus | reverse complement strand
AGACTGATGCACCAATCCTCCCCCCCCCTCCTTTTCTTCTCTTCCTTCAACATCTTTCATCCTCCTCCTTGCTTATAAAAGTCAACTGATTTAGCATACATGCATAATAATGATTTTTAGAAATGGATATGATCACCGATGTTAATGTGTTCTGGTGTATGATTTCTGTCAGCTGTTTGCCGGTTTTTTTTTCCCCCCCCTTTAATTGATCAGTTACTTTTGTACAGTTTCTTTTAAAGAGTGGATTTTAACTCTTTCATCCGTACAACCCGGTTTTCTGGTTTGAAGAAATCCTACCCTTCCTTCATGCAGCCTGGAAAACCGGGCAGCCCAAAATCCCTCCTTTCCTTCCTGCAGTCCGAAAAATCGGTTCTCGCGGTAAGCGCTTTGAACTTCGGGAATACTCATATTATAAGAATCTAGGAACAAGAGGAAGTAATCGTTCATAGAAAAGTAGGAATGAAACAGTTAAAGAGAAAAAGCTGCTCCAAACTTGTACTATTTGAAGGTAGAAAGAAAAGTAATATTTGAAGGTAGAAAGAAAGAAAACAATTGTCATTTAGGATGATTTATGAATCCGTTGGCCCATGTCATGGTGTCCAGGGCATCAGCGCTTTTCTGGTGCCGATTCCATCAGAAGGTCTGTCGCGAGGGAAGAAGGAGGACAAGCTGGGCATCAAGGCCACGTCCACCTGCTACCTCATCTTTGAGGACTGCAGAGTACCCAAAGAAAAACCTGCTTGGAGAGCCAGGCTTCGGCTTTAAGATCGCTATGGTGAGTGTGAGTGGCAGGTGTCGCTCTGTGTGTGTGTGTGACTCTGTGTGTGTAGGTGAGAGTCTGTGTGTGTTTGTCTCTGTGTGTAGGTGAGAGTCTCTGTGTGTATATGTGCTCATTCGTCTGTGTACATCTGTTCATTAGAAGTGATGTTAGAAGAGAGAAGGATGTCATGTGTGAATGATTGTGGAGAAACCCATACAAGCTAACACGTGTGTGTATGTGTGTGTGTGTGTGTGTGTGTGTGTGTGTGTGTGTGTGTGTGTGCGTGCAGATCTTACACGAACTCTAGTGCTAATTCAGGCACACAGGAGCAGAAATGTGTGCGCAGACAGCAAACTGAATACAACATGGTTAAGGAAAGAAAAGGAGCAACAGTTTTAAGTAAATGCCATCTGTACAAGTATGGGTCTGTCTCTGTTGCATGTGTGTGCGTGTGCGTTTGTATGTAAGCACTGTACTAATAAAGAAATTTGAGGTCATGTATGAGTGTTGTGCTGGGTCACGTTGATTTCCTTCAATCGTTGAAGAGGTGCATTATAAAGATTGATAATCAATTTACCTGATTGGATTCTGTTTGCTTGATTCCTGTCCGATTCAGACAGTGTTTCATTATGTTATGCCATCATCATGTTGTTTTTTTCTGTCGGTGGGCTGTTCCTGGTAAACAACAGCCAGTAGTGAAACATTTCCATGTATCAAAGATTTGTTTTCTGTAGAATCCATAGTTTCAGGGCTCTTTTTATCGTTGTAGGACAAGTTTCATTAAGGTACTTCCTTTTGTTTGTTCTCACAAAATCATGTTTCAAATAGAAACATGGCTTAGAAGTTGATGACAAGGATTCTATTTACGAAAGAATTTAAGCAAACTGGTTTTGAAACTGTTCTGTCCTCACAGGCGTATAGAAGAACAGTGTTGTCTGTTCACAATTCTTTAGGCAAAAAAAACCACTTGTACATGATATGCATGTCAGTTCTCAGCTGTCTGAGAGATTTTTTTTTTTTTATTTACACTTAGGAAAAAAAAATTTTCACTGTATGGCAAAAAATTAACATAGAAAAATGTATTTTCAGCTGAAATCTGAATGTCATGTTTGTTTGGTGTGAAACAGGAAAAGGTAAGAATGTCATTGCCTTTCAGGTGAACAATGCCTGTGATGACCCCAGTGCTCCACAGCTCTGCATTCCATAATAGATCGACGAAGGCCTCGGGTGGAGCTTGCTTTGATTAGTAACAAGCTCTTAGCCCCGGGATAAACCTTGTGTCAGACACTCACGAGAAAGATTTTAGGGTTTAGGGCAGAATCTCTGCCAAATGTTGACCAAGAGTTAGACCTTAGGACAGAGCTTATTACAACCTTAAACGGAGGTTCAGTTGATGTTGGCATTGTGCATCCTTAAGAATTTGAGGCTTGCACTAAACATCTTAGTAGCACATTTATACTTGGGGAGCAGTTTGGACACAAAGTTCGTTCTTAGATGTGGGGAAGAAAATGGTGAAACCAAGGACAGTTTTTCTGATGGTAATACTGATTCTGTTTTCAGCAAACGCTGATGCTGGACGCATTGGAATCGCTGGTCAGGCTCTTGGTATCGCTCAGGTACGGTGGGCGCTTCTTTCTTTGATCAATCAGAAACAGACTGCAGATCGAACTGATTGGTTTTCCTTTAGGTTTTGTAAACTCTCAGTGATCTTAGATGGCCTGCAATTAATCTTCTTCCCCCCCCTCCCCCCCCCCCCCCCCCCAACATTTTAGCTCAGAACAATCAGAAACAGTCTGTGGATATTGCTGATGGGGATTGTTTTGTTTTTTTTTACTTTTGTTGGTTTTCTTTTTTTCTTTTGTTGTTTTTCGTTTTTGATATTTGTGCCTCTGAACAATCAGAAATACATTGCAAGTGATGCTGATTTTTTGCTGTTGAAATACTTTGGCCTATTAACTGTAAGTATTTTTAGTTTTTTTTTTCCTCTTAACCAGTAAACATTCAGTCTGAAACAGGTTATGAATATTGCTATGTTTTCTTCCTTTAAATGTTTTACCAGGGAATAATGTGTAACAGACTTGGAGGTGTTTTCATTTCTTTTCTCTTGAAAGGTGGTGGGAGGTTTGAGACACCAGCGTCTTGACTGTTCTGGCCTTGCAGGCTGACACAAACCCTAGCAGCAAAATGTTATCAGAAGTGAATTCTCACAGATTACAGTGTTTATCAACATAGAATATTTATTTGCTTTTTGCTTTCATTTCAGTGATCTTAAGATGCAGGCTAATTTTTCTTTTCATACGGAAAACAAGTTGCACAATGTAACAGTTTTTAGAAAAATATGTGTTGTCAATTTTTGTTTGATTATATATATATTGAAAAGAAAGAAATTTGAACTCTTTATTAGGGAAAAAAAAAGGAAGAAAAATATCTGACAGTTTTCCTGACTGAATAATGGTTATTTCATTCTGAGTGAATTCTTACATCACAGCTAAAGTTTGTTCGCTGCGGGATATACTTGTCCGGCATGATTACTTGTCTCTGTGTTGTTTGTAATGCAGCAGGTGTTGTGGGTGATCCTGTTTGATGTTGATGTTGATGTGGTGTCATGTCACAGGCCTCACTGGAATGTGCCATTGATTACGCCTTCAAGCGGCAGAGTTTTGGCATGCCTATCGTCAAAATGCAGACCATTCAGGTGAGGTCGTCCGTCGTGCCTGTGACACAGGAAGTGTCATCATGTGTTGTCGACAAGACACTCGCATTCAGTGGGATTATTCTCAGGGATGGCAAAATTGGTACTTAAAAGAAAGTTTAGGAGCATCGGTCTGCGTACACAGAAAGCAAAGAAAGAAAAAGAAAGTTTGTGTTGGGCTTTGTTTTTGTTTTTTGTTCTTTGTTCTTTTTTGTTGTTTTTGATTCATCAAAAATCTGTGACAGATTTCACAAAATCAAACAGCGCTAACTGACAAAAGTTTCAAAAGAAATGATGTTTGATGTATGTGGACTTGACAGCTATTTCTTGGAAATGAATTAAAGAATAGTAATAAGACAAAAAGCAAACGCATGTGATATTCATCAAGCTTTGATCCCTGGCAACCGTAATTTACCGCAGCAGTATCTTCACAAGCAAAACTTTGTACTTCCGTTCTGCTGAACTGGTAGAAAACACAGGAATGTCGCCAAACAGGTGACCGTCAGGAAGATTTTCCTGTCATGGTTCTGGCAAGGGTTCTATGGCTTGAAAGAAGGTGTCAGCTTGGGAGAACAGCTTGCTTTTACAAGGATTCCATGAGTGTAGGAAAAGGTGACAGTCTGGGAAAGTTGACAAGCTGCTCAATATTCACAGCTCATGGCCAAAAAAATCATGATGCAGAAATGTGTTGCAGAATTGAAAATAGATCAAACTGAATGACAGGTCTGCTGCATTGTTTACTGTTGGTTGCAGAAATGTGTTGCAGAATTGGAAATAGATGAAACTGAATTACAGGTCTGGTATATTGTTTACTGTTGGTTGCAGAAATGCGTTGCAGAATTGGAAATAGATCAAGCTGAATTACAGGTCTGGTACATTGTTTACTGTTGGTTGCAGAAATGTGTTGCAGAATTGGAAATAGATCAAACTGAATTACAGGTCTGGTATATTGTTTACTGTTGGTTGCAGAAATGAGTTGCAGAGTTGGAAATAGATCAAACTGAATTACAGGTCTGGTACATTGTCCTGTTGGTTGCTACCATTATTAGAAGTTTTGATTCTTTCTCTTGACTTATGTTCATATTTCCTGTTATTCTTCATTAGTCTGCAACAAATCTACAGTGCCTAGAGTCTAATGGTTAGTTGATATTTAGCTTGAAAAAAAAGACAAATCATGGGTCAGAAGAGTTGATTGCAACAAGTATTCATGCTCCTTTTTGCTTCTGTACTGAAGGAAGACAACTAGACATAACTGTGTGTTCCTCACTGTCTGTGAAGTTCGCATTCATTGTGAGAGTTGTGGTTACTGGCAAAGTCCCGATGTGTGGTGTGAGGTGGGGTTGTGGTTAGCATTCATTGTGAGAGTTGTGGTTACTGGCAAAGTCCCGATGTGTGGTGTGATGTGGAGTTGCAGTTAGCATTCACTGTGAGAGTTGTGGTTACTGGCAAAGAGTTGTGTTTACTGGCAAAGTCCGATGTGATGTGTGGTGTGATGTGGGGTTGCAGACCAAGCTGGCCGACATGGAGACCAGGTTACAGAGCGCCCGCCTCCTGACCTGGCATGCCGCCTTGTTGAAAGATGCCGGCAAACCCTTCTCCAAGGTCAGTGATGAGCCCTTGCCCACGCCAGCTGGCTTACGTCCCCTGCTTTCTGAGTGGCACTCGGCCTGCCAGCAGTGCACGCTAATGTCAGTCGTCTCATGCTTGCTGTTCTAAACTAATGGTATCCGATTGGCCAAGGCATGAATATTTGTGATTTCGTTTGCATGCTATATGCCTGTTTGCATGGCTGAAAACACTGTTGTGTTTAAAAATGTATTTTGTGGTTGCAGACTGGCTCTCTCCTCTTCTGACTGGATGAATAGGTTGGAAAACATGGGGGGGGGGGGGGGGGGGTGCATGCTCAGAGTCACACAAGCTTAAGGCAGAAAGAAAAAAAAAAAGGAGAGGGTGGAGGGGGGCACACCCATCCTCAACTGACCACAGAACAGATGAAGGACAAAGTACGACATGACCTACTACCTTGCTCCTGTCTTCCCTGAGCAAAAGCACAGAGTGGGTGACAGTTGTGACCCCTCCCTGTCCACAGTCAGGACTTTCTGTTCCTGTCTTCCCTGAGCACAGAGTGGGTGACAGTTGTGACCCCTCCCTGTCCACAGTCAGGACTTTCAGTTCCTGTCTTCCCTGAGCACAGAGTGGGTGAAAGTTGTGGCCCCTCCCTGTCCACAGTCAGGACTTTCAGTTCCTGTCTTCCCTGAGCACAGAGTGGGTGAAAGTTGTGGCCCCTCCCTGTCCACAGTCAGGGCTTTCAGTTCCTGTCTTCCCTGAGCAAAAGCACAGAATGGGTGACAGTTGTGACCCCTCCCTGTCCACAGTCAGGGCTTTCAGTTCCTGTCTTCCTGAGCAAAAAAGCACAGAGTGGGTGACAGTTGTGACCCCTCCCTGTCCACAGTCAGGACTTTCTGTTCCTGTCTTCCCTGAGCACAGAGTGGGTGAAAGTTGTGGCCCTTCCCTGTCCACAGTCAGGACTTTCTGCTGTCTGTTCCTGTCAGCAACTGTGGCCAAAGGCTGGAGCGGATGATTGAGAGGAGCAGAGGCTGGAGGAGGGGGGGTGGGGGGAGGGGGGGGCTGTAGGGTGAGGAATTGAAGGGGACAGGTGATGGGTTTAGTGTGTGTAGGGCAGGGAGAGACAAGAAGACGTGGGCTTTACCATTTTGCAACAAGTTGTAACAAAGAGGGTCCGGAGATAACTTATCATTCATAGCACAGACTGACGTGGCATCGTGAACTGTGGAGAAGTTGTAGTAGAAGCATTCTTAGTGTGGTCTGAAGCTTCCTTTCTCATAATCCCAGGTATCCACAGTCATTTGGGTTGTAAGCAGCCCGAAAAATAAACGAAAAACTGAAATTGCTGGATCGGGTTCATCAACCGTCGGGCGGAGGAGGGTGAAGGTGGATTTATATACAGGGGAGGGTGGTGGAAGGAAAAGGGTATGACCTTGTCCTTGATCAGATTGGTGTTGATCTATAAGCTCTTGTGTCTGATTCCCACAGTGTGATTTCTGACTGTTTGTACTTCCTACCCTGAGAAAGAGGGAGGAATGGTGGGACTGTGTGTTTGTCAAATGGCTAGTGCATGTGGAGGCAGGGGACTTCAGGTCTCTGAGGAAGCGTGTGTGGATTATTTACTGGAGGTGTGGGTCTGCCGTTCCTGATCATGACCACAATGTGCAAGAGGACCCTGTTACATATAAATGCGAGCATATGGCAGCCTTCAAAGAATGGTAAGGTCATGGTATACCTCTTGGTATGAGATGGATGATGTGCTAGGCCTTGTTTGTGTGTGTGTTTGCATGTATGTATAGGAACAGCGGAGGAGGGCAGTCCAGGAGCTCTGGAAATACCACTCCATGGCCAACATTCAAAAAATTTTTTTTAATTTGAAACCACCTTTAAGAGTGCAGAAGAAAAAAAAAAAAAGAAAAAAAAAACAACCTTGCCATACAAACACACCATCATCAAATCGCAGATATTATGTAGATCATGCATCCCTTTGCATGACCACCACCCACCCCACCCCCACCCCACCCTTACCTTCTGCCGACACCTCAAACAATTTTTTTTTTTTTTTGCTGTCCCAACCTCTGCGCCACCTGAGAGGCAATGCACCCACGCCGCTCATTCCAACACCCCGTCCACAGCCACAGCCCGGTCAACCCCGCCGCAGCCCCGGCACCGGCAATCCAAGTGTTAAGTCATCAAGAGGCAGCCCACAGGAGAAGACACTGCACTACTACCGAGTCACTTCAGTGGTGTTCAGTGGCGCCTGTTCTGATCTAACATACGCAGGACACCACCTACTAAGCCCCCTACTGACCACAATAATTGCTTAATCGCAGAGCCGGCGTGAGTGAGCTCTCCCTCCGGAGGGTGCCACCACATCCGTCCAACGACGGCCCCCATGCACTCACCGGTACCGGTGACCGACAGAACCAAACCAAGACCACAGACGTGGAGAGGACATCGAAACTGAGGCCACCATGAGAACAGGGCATGAAGGGCCACAGAATTTGAGACATTTTTTTTGTTAATGCTGATCGATGAGAATGAGGATGATTAAGATG
Source organism: Conus betulinus (assembly GCA_016801955.1). Lineage (NCBI taxonomy): Eukaryota > Metazoa > Mollusca > Gastropoda > Neogastropoda > Conidae > Conus > Conus betulinus. Next base: position 59,924 of record JADBJO010007358.1, on the reverse strand, counting down.
ATGCTACAGATTTGCATTTCAGTCTGAGACTACATGACAGGGCTGTACTCTACGCTTCCTTTCATAATTTATCCCGGCATCAACCAGGCCCGAGAGATACAAGCACCTGCAGTATTGGTTAGGAATTTTGAGCAACACTCTCAGAAACGCATCCATTAAGTGGATAAACTCTACTGTGTGGTCCCAGTCTTCCCAACTGAGCCCGTAGCAAACTCAACTCTGGTAGGAGCCAGTTGGGGCAGAAAACCCACATGACTCTGATGGAATTCGAACCCACGACCTCCCAGCTGGAGTCCCGCGACGCTAACCACTTCACCACGGTGGCTGGTCACCTCAAACAAAGTTTGTGGTGAGTGTAAGTGATTAAATCGAACAGAAGTTCTGCTGCTGCTTCCTTCCTTTCTGCTGAACATTTCAGGCCGATTCTGTCAGATCCTGTGATTAAGTTTCTGCTGTTACCCGCCCACTCCCCCGTCAAACTGTTTGGTCACTGCAGATGCTCCAGTAGAAACTGTTCAGCCTGTATGTGTTGTAGCCGTCCATTCAGATGGCGGATCTCCATCTTCTGAGGATATTGTTGTATCAAATCATGGGTGAAAGCCACCTCTATAAAACACCAAGCCGCACATCAATGCTGTAGGCTTCAAAAGTTTATCTTAAACACATCAAAACCTAAGGTCAGATGAGGTAATGTTGCTTATAGCCCAGCCGACCGCAGTGCGCCATAGGGGCAAATAAGACTTTTGTAGGCCTTTGAAGATGAAACTGAAATTCTAAGAAATGAAGTTAAAGTTTTATGAAGACATGGAGATCATTCTCAATGAAAAGCAAAAAGCAGAAACAAATCAGCTATATTAGTTTCTGAATTGTGTGCATTTAAACTCAGAGGTTATACAGTGATGGTAGTTAAAATACATAGAACACTGTTCAGTTCATACTTAAATTGAGGCTGGCGGTTTGTCCATGATTTTTTGCATGCAGCATCAGGTATGTAGAAAGGTGCAGGACTTTGCACGATGACCATCTCAGCAGTCTCTGTCCTGACACTGCCAGAGCCACTCCTTTCAGCCAGTGAAGCATTCAGTCAGTCGGTGCCTTTCCTCTCTAGTCCCTGTTAGTTTGACAGCTGTAAGGGTAAAAAGATTTATGTTCAGAGTGAGAAGTTTGAAAAGGTATTAGTGTAATAGGGAGCCAAGAAGTTAAACCATGACCAGCTGACACTTGATACATGCTTTAATCTTTTTTCTAAATCAAGATGTAGTTTGTGTGTGTGTGTGTATGTGTGTGCATGCATGCGTGGAAGCGCGCATGTGATTCTTTTTTTTAGGAATACACAAAGTCACATATTTTCATTGTTGTTTTCTATTCAGGAGGCAGCGATGGCAAAGTTGGCCGCTTCTGAAACAGCTACATACAACGCTCATCAGGTATGACTATATGCTCCTTTTTATATATCAAGTTACAGCCAATATTTCTCATATGTCCTTTTCAGCTTTTAATCAAAGTAATCTATTGCTAAAATTGTGCGTGAAATGATTCCAGACTCTGGATTTTTCTGTTCATTTCATGTTCATCCAGATGTTTGTGTTCCCATTGATATAAACATCATTTCTCTCATACCTTTCTGTTGTTTGGGATAGTGTGTAAAGGTAACAACTTTCTTTTTTTTCATATCGTTCAGACAGCTAAAAGACAGGGAATTAAGTTTATTGCTCTAGATAGCTGTCGGTCTTAAGGGTTGCTTCTCCAATGATAACCTGATCATAATATCGGGTCTGGTGTCATCAGTGTTTTTAGTCATTGTGGTATGGAGTGCATTGGGCTTCATCTTAGCACTATTTTTTATGTGAATGTCAGGACGCTGCCCCCAGGGATGCTGCCAGTAATATGGGGGCACTCTTTGTCTTTTTCATCCATGTTTTTGGTAACCTGTCAATCCAGGGTTGTTGGGGGGGGGGGGGGGGGGGGGGGGGTCAGAATTTTCCCCCAAACACTGTCCTCATTGTCATAGATTCTTTAACGTGCGGCGAGTGCTTTCTAAACTTTTGGACATCAGTTCATCATCATCATGCCAGAAAGCCTAGGTCTCTGGTGACCTGTTAACTCGTGTGCCCAAATGTCCCTTTGGGTCATTTTTGGTCTGTGCCAGAAGAGCATTCAGGACATGTAGCTTGGAAAGGAACTTGCCCAGACCTTGCTTTCTTCTAGGTACACTCAATTTTGCCAGATAATTCAAAGGATTAACGTTGTCTTTTTATGTGTGTATGTGTGTTTTTCTTTTCATCAAAAACCCTCCAGAGCTGTGCAAAGAATGACTTACGTGTGAGTTTGTGAAGGCATCAGAATTCTGGTAATGTATCATAACACATGAAACTTTGAAATGTTGATACACGATCAATGTGTAGTAACTAAATGAAATTGTTAACCTCTCGGTAAGAGCTTTAAAGACGAAGTTTTAATGGAGTGCCCCTTCCATTCATGCAGACCAGTCCTTCATGGCTATGCAGGAGAGGCTGCTGAGGCTGTAAACTAAGAAGGGTTGATAAGGTCCGATCATAAACAAGGGGGGAAAAACACCCGTTATTTAATCCAGGAGTGGAGGGCCTGAATAGCTCAGTGGTAGAGCGCCGGACTGGTAATCTTGGAGTTGCGGGTTTGAATCTGCACTGGGCGGTTTCGGTACAGGGGGATTTTTCCCTCGGAGTTAACATTGGTTCTGACTCCATTCCCCATACAGTCCATTGAATGAGACTATAAACTGAGGTTCCATGTGTGAACGCACGCATAACATCTTGCACTCAGGTAAAATCCAACAACCACCAACTTTCGGAAGAGAAGGCCAGTTTGGATGACACATTACACATAGCATGCACCTTCCCCGAAGTTGGAGTATATGGCTGCCTTAATGGCGGGATAAAAAAAACCGATCATACACACAAAACTCCACTCCCTTTGTTGGGCAGATGGGATTAATCCCTGCTTGTCTATACAGGGAGTGTCCGCAGGAGTATCAGCCTGCGTACGCAGAAGAGGAAGAATCCAGGAGGTTAGGATTCTCTCCCTTGTTAGATAATAGGCCCCCTTTCCATTTACCATCGCGTCTGCATGTGTTTTCAGGCTATCCAGATCCTGGGTGGGATGGGTTTTGTGACGGACATGCCAGCCGAGCGCCATTACCGCGATGCCCGCATCACAGAAATCTACGAAGGTACCAGCGAAATCCAGCGACTGGTCATCGCCGGGAATCTCATCAAGGAATATTCATAGAGTTTGGTTAGAGTTCGATCGGACATGTTGATGTTGACATCCTTGTTGTTTTTGAGCGGGTATCTGGGATCTGATGGCGTGTAAACAGAAGAGCTGCTACATAACCCTCTGTTGAGGATGCTGTCGTCTTCTGATTGTCTTTGAAAGATATTTTTTAGCGAAACTCGTTTGAACTCAGACATGTGTAAACTAGATTTTTCCCCCAGTTTTAAACAGTACAGATAATTTGTTAAAGATCGATCAAAGAGGGGTACATTTCTTGAAGACAAAAGTTAAGTTACATTTTTCTGTGTCAAAGTATGTTTGTATAAATGTGTATCTTTTGTACATATTCACACTATTATATGAAACATTGAGCAAGTAGATACACGAACAGTTACATAATTTATAAAGACAGTTTTAGCTGTCATACACTTTGTTGAACATTTATACACTTAAATTTTGTCTGCGTATACTTGTGCCTGCCTTTTGAGTGCTTGCTGTTTAGAATCATGATATTAAATCTGTTGTGAAAGTTCTGAGAGAGATCAGGTGTATGTTGCTCGAGTCTCATTGAAAAGCCTGTTTATCGCACAAAGGAAATCAGTATTTCGCTCTTTTCCTGTACTCTGTTAATATTTTGTGACATGCTTTTTACCTTCCCAGATATCGAAAGAGACATGTTTTGGACTACACAGTCGGGAACTGTGGGGCCCCCATTATCCATGTATTTCCCATAGTTTTGATTGTATTTACTGTATCTATTCTGTTCACATGTCGTGGATCCTGATGGACCTACACTTTTCAGTCGTTGAGAGTTGAAACTGTAACAGGCGAGGCAGGTTCACCGTGACCCACCACTCAGTGCGCTGCAGTGCTTGGTTGTGGCTCTGTAGAGTTTAGTTCCACCAGGTACTGCTCTTCATTAGAAGTGTAGCGTTCAAATGAGATGATTCTTGTTTCCTCTTTTGATGTACGGACACCAACATTTGCCGACAAACTGCAAGTTATGTTTCTTGAAAAATAGTGAGGAAAAAAATCCCATGAGAATTCTTTCAACAGTTTCAGAGATTAAAGACTTTTTTGCGTGTCTGTGCACTGGTGGACCCAGGAAGCACAATGAAGGTGAAGGTCAGCTATGTGAGGATGGTCTTTGTCAGCTGAGAGGGTATCCTTGGAATGACAGGCATGTTTGTCCCAGGTCAGAGGTTGCTGTCATGCTTACTGAACGAGACCAACTTCGAAAAATCAAGATTTCAGAAGGGCATCTTTAATATGCACATTTACTCACAGTTTATTCAGTACTTGTAGTTTGTTGCAGATTTAGTCCCCTGAAAATACCTTAGGTCTCACCAGGTTGTGTGTGTGTGTGTGTGTGTGCGTGGTCAGCATTCTGGTTCAGCCATGACAGTAGTCTGCAGGGATTTTGAGGAAACGGTTGTCGTCATCTGGTTGGTTGAAGTTTGTACTACACCGCCGGGGACTAAAAGGGCAGTTTGACTTTGAACTGAAAGCTCTCTGGTTAGATGCTACCTCTGCTGACGTGTGTAGGGCCTTCACAGAAAAGCTGTCTCTAAGGGCCAGTGACATGTGGTCGCTGACTGACGCTTTTACATCAATTTAACTTTGTTCTTCGACTTTGAATCTGCCGTTTCAAGGTAAAAAGGAAAAAAAAAAAAAAAAAAAAAAGGGGGGGGGGGGGGGGGAGGGGACCACGGTTTTCAAGTTTTGAAATTCAGCATTTTTTCCATCAAATATGGGATTTGAGGGATAATTTTTTAAACTGTGAAAATTCCAGAAGAATAGGGGAAGGTTGATGGCTCTGGTAATCAGCTCTGCTGAAGCTCATAGTTAGGGTTTTTAAAATTGATCTTTGTCTGCCTGAACGTGAACTACAAAAAAAATGTTTATGCTGAAGTCTCTGTGTGAAAAAAAGTTCTGCAAAGAGAGATGAATTGTTTAAAGTGTCTCTGTGTTTGTTTTTAAATATATACATACACAGAGAGAGAGAGAAATTCATCTGCTAAAACGTGTCAGTGTGTGTGTGTTTAAAGTATGTGTATATCTGTATATATAGAGAGAGGTTCATCTTTTTGTGTTATGTTTAAAAATTGTACATGTAAAAAAAAACAGTTGATTTTTGTTTTACAGCTTCAGTGAAGAAGAAACGCGAAAGATTACTGCAAAACAAAGAGAGAAAATCATGTCTAAAAATGCTGTCATGTGAAAATTGTGTTGACTGACGAGGTTCGTCTTGTGATGGTAATCAGTACAGAGGTCAGTACACTTGTGCATTGTTACATTTTGACAAAACTCCCATCCTAACCGGTCAATTAAGATTGTGCTGTTTTGGCAAACCTGAATAAAATTTGCTCATTGCAGCAAAAATGTGTTGTTGTGCTTGTTTGTTTTAGTCCTTTTATAGGCATAGCTTTTCATCTGCAGTAAGGAAAAGGATACAAGTCTCTGTCATCTTGTACAAGCTGATGACAGCAAGCTAGGCTGGGAAGCTCAAGGTTTTTTTTTATTTTAATCACATCTTTTGTGAAACACATTTGAGGATAGAGCCCCAAATGTTTACATTTCTCCACCAGTTGTTTATGAACATGTTCACCTCCCTGTCTTTGCTCTCATGTTGGCATTTACTTTTTGCTCCTTCAGTTGTATTTAGTCTTGCTTTTCCCCTACTGCTTGACTTCAGTGGCCTGACCTGCTGTTCAAATGTGGAAGTATTCCTCATCAGTGATCTCAGAAAAACTGTTTATTTTAGAAAGGCTTTTGCTCTTAACACTGAATGCTTCCTACAAAAAAACAAAAACAAAAAAAAAAGATTTGCGTCATTAGACTGAGATGCATGCAAACTGGCTCATCCTGGGACAGATTATAGTTTTGCGGATTCTTCAGTAAACTGTTGCAGAAAACTGTGTGCAATCCGTCGCCAAACTGAACAACACGTTGGGTGCAGGAGGTGTTGCACAGTGTTGATAAAGCAGTGTGTGTGGAACAAGTCTCAAGTGTAATTTGGTGGTGGTGTTTTCATTATTGTTTGTTTTTTGTGCCCCAATGTCATTATTGTTTGTTTTTTTTGTGCCCCAATGTCATTATTGTTTGTTTTTTGTGCCCCAATGTCATTATTGTTTGTTTTTTGTGCCCCAATGTCATTATTGTTTGTTTTTTTGTGCCCCAATGTCATTATTGTTTGTTTTTTGTGCCCCAGTGTTTAAAGAAGTGTAATTTGGTGGTGGTGTTTTTCATTTGTTTGTTTTTTGTGCCCCAATGTCATTATTGTTTGTTTTTTGTGCCCCAATGTCATTATTGTTTGTTTTTTTGCCCCCAATGTCATTATTGTTTTTTTTTTGTGCCCCAATGTTTAAAGAAGTGTAATTTGTTGGTGGTGTTTTCATTATTGTTCGTTTTTTGTGCCCCAATGTTTAAAGAAGTGTAATTTGGTGGTGGTGTTTTCATTATTGTTTGTTTTTTTGTGCCCCAATGTTTAAAGAAGTGTAATTTGGTGGTGGGTGTTTTCATTATTGTTGTTTTTGTGCCCCAATGTTTAAAGAAGTGTAATTTGGTGGTGGTGTTTTCATTATTGTTCGTTTTTTGTGCCCCAATGTCATTATTGTTTGTTTTTTGTGCCCCAATGTTTAAAGAAGTGTAATTTGGTGGTGGTGTTTTCATTATGTTTGTTTTTTGTGCCCCAATGTCATTATTGTTTGTTTTTTGTGCCCCAATGTCATTATTGTTTTTTTTTGTGCCCCAATGTCATTATTGTTTGTTTTTTGTGCCCCAATGTTTAAAGAAGTGTAATTTGGTGGTGGTGTTTTCATTATTGTTTGTTTTTTGTGCCCCAATGTCATTATTGTTTGTTTTTTGTGCCCCAATGTCATTATTGTTTGTTTTTTGTGCCCCAATGTTTAAAGAAGTGTAATTTGGTGGTGGTGTTTTCATTATTGTTCGTTTTTTGTGCCCCAATGTTTAAAGAAGTGTAATTTGGTGGTGTGTTTTTCATTATTGTTCGTTTTTTGTGCCCCAATGTCATTATTGTTTGTTTTTTTGTGCCCCAATGTCATTATGTTTGTTTTTTTGTGCCCCAATGTCATTATTGTTTGTTTTTTGTGCCCCAATGTCATTATTGTTTGTTTTTTGTGCCCCAATGTCATTATTGTTTGTTTTTTGTGCCCCAATGTTTAAAGAAGTGTAATTTGGTGGTGGTGTTTTCATTATTGTTTGTTTTTTGTGCCCCAATGTCATTATTGTTTGTTTTTTGTGCCCCAATGTCATTATTGTTGTTTTTTTGTGCCCCAATGTTTAAAGAAGTGTAATTTGGTGGTGGTGTTTTCATTATTGTTTGTTTTTTTTGCCCCAATGTTTAAAGAAGTGTAATTTGGTGGTGGTGTTTTCATTATTGTTTGTTTTTTGTGCCCCAATGTCATTATTGTTTGTTTTTTGTGCCCCAATGTCATTATTGTTTGTTTTTTGTGCCCCAATGTTTAAAGAAGTGTAATTTGGTGGTGGTGTTTTCATTATTGTTCGTTTTTGTGCCCCAATGTTTAAAGAAGTGTAATTTGGTGGTGGTGTTTTCATTATTGTTCGTTTTTTTGTGCCCCCAATGTCATTATTGTTGTTTTTTGTGCCCCAATGTCATTATTGTTTGTTTTTTGTGCCCCAATGTCATTATTGTTTGTTTTTTTGTGCCCCAATGTCATTATTGTTTGTTTTTTGTGCCCCAATGTCATTATTGTTTGTTTTTTGTGCCCCAATGTTTAAAGAAGTGTAATTTGGTGGTGGTGTTTTCATTATTGTTTTTTTTTTGTGGCCCCAATGTCATTATTGTTGTTTTTTGTGCCCCCAATGTCATTATTGTTTGTTTTTTGTGCCCCAATGTTTAAAGAAGTGTAATTTGGTGGTGGTGTTTTCATTATTGTTTGTTTTTTTTGTGCCCCAATGTTTAAAGAAGTGTAATTTGGTGGTGGTGTTTTCATTATTGTTTGTTTTTTTTTGTGCCCCAATGTTTAAAGAAGTGTAATTTGGTGGTGGTGTTTTCATTATTGTTCGTTTTTTTGTGCCCCAATGTCATTATTGTTTGTTTTTTGTGCCCCAATGTCATTATTGTTTGTTTTTTGTGCCCCAATGTCATTATTGTTTGTTTTTTGTGCCCCAATGTCATTATTGTTTGTTTTTTTTTGCCCCAATGTTTAAAGAAGTGTAATTTGGTGGTGGTGTTTTCATTATTGTTTGTTTTTTGTGCCCCAATGTCATTATTGTTTGTTTTTGTGCCCCAATGTCATTATTGTTTGTTTTTTGTGCCCCAATGTCATTATTAATTGTTTTTTGGCCCCAATGTTTAAAGAAGTGTAATTTGGTGGTGGTGTTTTCATTATTGTTTGTTTTTTTGTGCCCCAATGTCATTATTGTTTGTTTTTTGTGCCCCAATGTCATTATTGTTTGTTTTTTGTGCCCCAATGTCATTATTGTTTGTTTTTTTTGTGCCCCAATGTCATTATTGTTTGTTTTTTTGTGCCCCAATGTTTAAAGAAGTGTAATTTGGTGGTGGTGTTTTCATTATTGTTTTTTTTTGTGCCCCATGTCATTATTGTTTGTTTTTTTTGTGTGCCCCAGTGTTTAAAGAAGTGTAATTTGGTGGTGTGTTTTCATTATTGTTTGTTTTTTTGTGCCCCAATGTCATTATTGTTTGTTTTTTGTGTGTGCCCCAGTGTTTAAAGAAGTGTAATTTGGTGGTGGTGTTTTCATTATTGTTGTTTTTTTTGCCCCAATGTCATTATGTTTTGTTTTTTTGTGCCCCAATGTCATTATTGTTTGTTTTTTGTGCCCCAATGTCATTATTGTTTGTTTTTTGTGCCCCAATGTCATTATTGTTGTTTGTTTTTTGTGCCCCAATGTTTAAAGAAGTGTAATTTGGTGGTGGTGTTTTCATTATTGTTCGTTTTTTTGTGCCCCAATGTCATTATTGTTTGTTTTTTGTGCCCCAATGTCATTATTGTTTGTTTTTTGTGCCCCAATGTTTAAAGAAGTGTAATTTGGTGGTGGTGTTTTCATTATTGTTTGTTTTTTGTGCCCCAATGTCATTATTGTTTGTTTTTGTGCCCCCAATGTCATTATTGTTTGTTTTTTGTGCCCCAATGTTTAAAGAAGTGTAATTTTGGTGGTGGTGTTTTCATTATTGTTTGTTTTTTGTGCCCCAATGTCATTATTGTTTGTTTTTTGTGCCCCAATGTTTAAAGAAGTGTAATTTGGTGGTGGTGTTTTCATTATTGTTTGTTTTTTGTGCCCCCAATGTCATTATTGTTTGTTTTTTTTTTTGTGCCCCAATGTTTAAAGAAGTGTAATTTGGTGGTGGCGTTTTCATTATTGTTTTTGTTTTTTGTGCCCCAATGTCATTATTGTTTGTTTTTTGTGCCCCAATGTTTAAGAAGTGTAATTTGGTGGTGGTGTTTTCATTATTGTTTGTTTTTTGTGCCCCAATGTCATTATTGTTTGTTTTTTGTGCCCCAATGTCATTATTGTTTTTTTTTGTGCCCCAATGTCATATTGTTTGTTTTTTTGTGCCCAAATGTTTAAAGAAGTGTAATTTGGTGGTGGTGTTTTCATTATTGTTCGTTTTTTGTGCCCCAATGTCATTATTGTTTGTTTTTTGTGCCCCAATGTCATTATTGTTTGTTTTTTTTGTGCCCCAATGTTTAAAGAAGTGTAATTTGTGGTGGTGGTGTTTTCATTATTGTTTGTTTTTTGTGCCCCAATGTCATTATTGTTTGTTTTTTGTGCCCCAATGTCATTATTGTTTGTTTTTTGTGCCCCAATGTTTAAAGAAGTGTAATTGGTGGTGGTGTTTTTCATTATTGTTTGTTTTTTTGTGCCCCCCAATGTCATTATTGTTTGTTTTTTGTGCCCCAATGTTTAAAGAAGTGTAATTTGGTGGTGGTGTTTTCATTATTGTTTGTTTTTTGTGCCCCAATGTCATTATTGTTTGTTTTTTGTGCCCCAATGTCATTATTGTTTGTTTTTTGTGCCCCAATGTTTAAAGAAGTGTAATTTGGTGGTGGCGTTTTTTTTATTGTTTGTTTTTTTTTGTGCCCCAATGTCATTATTGTTTGTTTTTTTGTGCCCCAATGTCATTATTGTTTGTTTTTTTTGTGCCCCAATGTCATTATTGTTTGTTTTTTTGTGCCCCAATGTTTAAAGAAGTGTAATTTGGTGGTGGCGTTTTCATTATTGTTTGTTTTTGTGCCCCAATGTTTAAAGAAGTGTAATTTGGTGGTGGTGTTTTCATTATTGTTTGTTTTTTGTGCCCCAATGTTTAAAGAAGTGTAATTTGGTGGTGGCGTTTTCATTATTGTTTGTTTTTTGTGCCCCAATGTCATTATTGTTTGTTTTTGTGTGCCCCAGTTTTTAAAGAAGTGTAATTTGGTGGTGGTGTTTTCATTATTGTTTGTTTTTTGTGCCCCAATGTCATTATTGTTTGTTTTTTTGTGTGCCCCAGTGTTTAAAGAAGTGTAATTTGGTGGTGGTGTTTTCATTATTGTTTGTTTTTTTTGTGCCCCAATGTCATTATTGTTTGTTTTTTGTGTGCCCCAGTGTTTAAAGAAGTGTAATTGGTGGTGGTGTTTTTTCATTATTGTTTGTTTTTTGTGCCCCAATGTCATTGTTTTGTTTTTTGTGCCCAATGTCATTATTGTTTGTTTTTTGTGTGCCCCAATGTCATTATTGTTTGTTTTTTGTGCCCCAATGTCATTATTTTGTTTTTTGTGCCCCAATGTTTAAAGAAGTGTAATTTGTGGTGGTGTTTTCATTATTGTTCGTTTTTTTTGTGCCCAATGTCATTATTGTTTTTTTTTGTGCCCCAATGTCATTATTGTTTGTTTTTTTTGTGCCCCAATGTTTAAAGAAGTGTAATTTGGTGGTGGTGTTTTCATTATTGATTGTTTTTTGTGCCCCAATGGCATTATTGTTTGTTTTTGTGCCCCCAATGTCATTATTGTTTGTTTTTTTTGTGCCCCAATGTTTAAGAAGTGTAATTTGGTGGTGGTGTTTTCATTATTGTTTGTTTTTTGTGCCCCAATGTCATTATTGTTTGTTTTTGTGCCCCCCAATGTTTAAAGAAGTGTAATTTGGTGGTGGTTTTTCATTATTGTTTGTTTTTTGCGCCCCCCAATGTCATTATTGTTTGTTTTTGTGCCCCAATGTTTAAAGAAGTGTAATTTGGTGGTGGCGTTTTCATTATTGTTTGTTTTTTGTGCCCCAATGTCATTATTGTTTGTTTTTTTTGTGCCCCAATGTTTAAAGAAGTGTAATTTGGTGGTGGTGTTTTCATTATTGTTTGTTTTTTGTGCCCCAATGTCATTATTGTTTGTTTTTTGTGTGCCCCAATGTCATTATTGTTTGTTTTTTGTGCCCCAATGTCATTATTGTTTGTTTTTTTGTGCCCCCATGTTTAAAGAAGTGTAATTTGGTGGTGGTGTTTTCATTATTGTTCGTTTTTTGTGCCCCAATGTCATTATTGTTTGTTTTTTGTGCCCCAATGTCATTATTGTTTGTTTTTTGTGCCCCAATGTTTAAAGAAGTGTAATTTGGTGGTGGTGTTTTCATTATTGTTTGTTTTTTTGTGCCCCAATCATTATTGTTGTTTTTTTTTGTGCCCCAATGTCATTATTGTTTGTTTTTTGTGCCCCAATGTTTAAAGAAGTGTAATTTGGTGGTGGTGTTTTCATTATTATTGTTTGTTTTTTGTGCCCCAATGTCATTATTGTTTGTTTTTTGTGCCCCAATGTTTAAAGAAGTGTAATTTGGTGGTGGTGTTTTCATTATTGTTTGTTTTTTGTGCCCCAATGTCATTATTGTTTGTTTTTTGTGCCCCAATGTCATTATTGTTTGTTTTTTGTGCCCCAGTGTTTAAAGAAGTGTAATTTGGTGGTGGTGTTTTCATTATTGTTTGTTTTTTGTGCCCCAATGTCATTATTGTTTGTTTTTTTGTGCCCCAATGTCATTATTGTTTGTTTTTTTGTGTGCCCCAATGTCATTATTGTTTGTTTTTGTGTGCCCCAATGTTTAAAGAAGTGTAATTTGGTGGTGGCGTTTTCATTATTGTTTGTTTTTTGGGCCCCAATGTCATTATGTTTTTTTTTGTGCCCCAATGTTTAAAGAAGTGTAATTTGGTGGTGGTGTTTTCATTATTGTTTGTTTTTGTTGTGCCCCAATGTTTAAAGAAGTGTAATTTGGTGGTGGTGTTTTCATTTGTTTGTTTTTTGTGCCCCAATGTCATTATTGTTTGTTTTTTGTGCCCCAATGTCATTATTGTTTGTTTTTTGTGCCCCAATGTTTAAAGAAGTGTAATTTGGTGGTGGTGTTTTCATTATTGTTTGTTTTTTGTGCCCCAGTTTAAAGAAGTGTAATTTGTTGGTGGCGTTTTCATTATTGTTTCGTTTTTTTTGTGCCCCAATGTTTAAAGAAGTGTAATTTGGTGGTGTTGTTTTCATTATTGTTTGTTTTTTTGTGCCCCAGTGTTTAAAGAAGTGTAATTTGTTGGTGGTGTGTTTCATTATTGTTTTGTTTTTTTGTGCCCCAACGTTAAAGAAGTGTAATTGTGTTGGTGGTGTTTTCATTATTGTTTTGTTTTTTGTGCCCCCAGTGTTAAAGAAGTGTAATTTGTTGGTCATGTTTTCATTATTGGTTGTTTTTTTTTTGTGTGCCCTAATGCTAAAGAAGTGTACATAACATAAATTAGTCTCAAAACCAATCTTTCTTCCATAGAAAAACACAAACGGAAGGAAAATTGAATATTGTTTTTTGTCTCAGATTACATGCGCAGAAGCAGTGAAAAGCAGATTACATGTTCAGAAGCAGCAGTGAAGGGGGGGGGGGGGGGGGGGGGGGGGGGGGGGCAAGAAAAAATGACAGCATATTCACCTGAATGAAATATGCAAACCCACAGCAAATATCATCAAAGTGAACTATAAAAAGTTTTGGTTCTGTTAACACACAACAGGACTGCCTTTGTTTGTGTTGGTAGGCATGTGAAAAAAAAGGTTACACATGATTTCTTAGCAGTCTGATGTAAAAAGATTCATTCACATGTGGTCAGGCTCAAAAGTAGCTCATCTGAACAGAGTTTGGAAATCACAGTCATATCTTTAACATCAGGCTGTTGTACAGAAAAGTGTCTTCAACACCAAAATGATTTCCATTGTAATGTATTCAACTTGAATGAAGCCTTTGTCCATGTCTGGCAACACAGTTTTGTGGGGAAGTCAAAGGGAACGAACTCTGACTTCTTGTGCAGATTAGGTAATGGTATGGTAGGGTAATATTGCTTATAGTCCAGCCGACCGCAAAGGGCCATATCAGGGCTATCATCGCCTTGAAGTCAATTCACAAGTTGATAAAAAAAAGAAAAGAAAAAAAGCTCATTCACACAATCAGTTCACCTAAAAACGCACCAGAGGTTTTGTTACAAATCTAAAATAAAAAAAGAATTGTTGATCTTTCACAAATTCAAAGTTGAAATCAGATAGGACATCTCTGTACAAGGTTTTCATGGATTCTGCTGTACAATGTTTATGTTGCACATCATGCAATTTCCAACACTCGTAAAGAATATGTTCCACTGTGTGTGGTACATGACATGGAATGCACCACGGAGCTTCTTCACCTTTTAAAAGATGAGAATGAGTATAATAGGAGTGGCCTGTGTGCAAATGATACAAGAGTGTTTCGTCTTTACAAGCTGCCTCAGGGAACATGGTAAAAAATGCTTTCAGGTTTGGATGATTTGAACAGTTTGTTATTCATCAGCAAATTCCATCAAAGCAGCATTCTATCATACATGGCACTGTTCTGATTGACAACCAGAGAGACTGCTCCCAAACAACAACACCATCTGACCTCTTCCATTCTGTTTGGAATAACAATATGAACACAGCATTTATAAAGCACCTTTCCAAAGGTTCAAGGCACTGACAATCCACACACTCGTGTACAAAACGGGCTGCCTACTTGGGTAGTGCGGACTTAGGAGCTGCCTGCTGTGTTTCATTCAGTCGTTTCCGATGTCATCCAGTCAGTATCGCTCGCACAATTTCCTTACTTCCTTCAATCTTTCAATTTCTCACACACACAGTGCATGCTTTGTGTTACATGTCATCCATACCAACGGCCGAACAGGCCTCCTCTTCCAAAAGTTGATGATGGGATTTTACATGCATGCAGGATGTTATGCGTGCATTCACAAACAAAATTTTGGTTTACAGTCTCGTTCAAAGGACTGTTTGGGAAATGGGAGTCAGAACCAATGTTTCCTCCACGGTAAAAATCCCCTTGTACCAAAATGGCCCAGTAGAGATCAAACCCACAGCCCCAGGATCGCCAAGATCACGAGTCTAGCACTCTGCCAACTGAGCTATTTGGGCCACAACTTGTTTAATTTACAATGCAAAAAAAAAAAACAACGCTTCAGGACTTGAAAGATGTAGAGGGATGAAGGATCAGTATGTTGTTTCTCTTTCCCACTGTTTGCCTTTGTGTGAACGCTGTTTACTTCTGCAGGCACCTAACCATCAGGAAGGGATGCTGGGAGTATCGGGTCTGCTAGGCAGACGGCAGAGGCATCCAACGTCCATTCCCAACAGGGACAAAGACTCAGCAGAGGAAGCGGAGTGGAGGCTTGCCCTGGACAAAGACTGCCACCTTCCCAGTGAAGACGATTTTACACGTCACAGGTGACATCCATCCATCTTCATGGATGCTGCCGGTGAAAAGAGATTCAGGGTGATAAACTGAAATGTTGGAAGCACGCTTTAGACGCCTCTCCACATCTTGTACAACTGAAGCGCAACAATTTTCCCGCAAGTCAACACGTGCACAGGCCGACAGGGAAAAAAAACACATGCTCTTCTCATTCTCAAGACCCATACACTTGCCTTGTTCAGGCCCATGTCCCAGCATGACTCCATTTCCAGCACAACTCCACAGAACACAAAAATCGTCAAAAGACGATGGGATTAAAAAAAGGTAAGCCAACAAGCAAAATGTACATGCCCAAAAGGGCAATGATAAAGCAGTGAAAGGAAATTCTTTAAAAGTTAGGGGGGGGGGGGGGGGGGGGGGGGGGAAATGGTGGAAAATGTGATGCAGAATGTCCAAACAGCAGGGCCACTCTATTTGCACTCTGTCATTTGCATAACAGAAATACAACACCTGTCCCGATGGCTGATCTTAGAACAGGTTTTGATTACAGAACAGGTGAAAATCCGAGATCAGAACCATTTTTAACAGGGTTATATGGCCACTGGATTCACCAAACTCATCCTGTAAACGATGGCCGTATCATTGTCTTTATAAACATATGAACTAATGAAGACAAAAAGAATGCGCAAAGCATGGATGTAGATAGACAGATAAATGTTTTTCCTGTGGCCAGTGCTTTCACCGAACACCCTGTAAAAGATGGCTATGATGTCTATAAACCATTGAAGACAAAAAGGATGCACAAAGAATACATTTAGACAGATGGATAGCTGGATATACAAATTTCCTTTGCGTCTTTTCAGACGATCCGACATGTTGTCGAGGAAGGGTTTTTCTGTTCATATTTCACAGCCTTACTCTTCATTTCATTGCCCCCACCCTTCCTCCTTACTCCCACTTGTCTTCTAACTTGTTGTCAGATCATTGTTACAATGACCAAAAAAAAAATATGGTTTGCTGCGAACTCTGCAGAATTATAATTCAAGTAGCATGTATCAAAGATTAAAAAGAGACCAAAACATAGACAGTCAACAAAATCGCCAACAGTAAGGCATAATAAGCATGGGACAAATATGTCAAATGCTCAGCAGCACCATCAAACCAAACACTTATTGCTATGTTTGAAGATGTCCCAGCACATTACCAACACACTTGGCCCTGTATAATTGTCATTATTATTATCATTATCATTACCATTATTATTATTCAGCATTTCAAAGCAAACGTGGTAACCGTAAAGATTCAAAGAAAATCGCCAAAGTTTATGTGCCTGCAACTAATGCGACACTTTGGTGTAAAGCTTGATGGTTGGCCTGTAGAATTATGCTATCCAAACACTACAACAACAACAAAAGCATTTGCATAACATAAAAACAATGCAGAGTTTTTAATTGTGACATCATTTTGCTAAAATTAGTTCATGTTCATCATGATGGTCTGGTGTTTTCATACTAAAACAATTATACTCCACCACCATTGCTTTATCATAAAAACCACAATTTCAGTTTCTGCCTTTCAATAAATGTAATATATATCTTTCTAAAATATGTGACATGTACAAATGTATTACTTCCTAGCAAAAAATCTCATGATACCTACCAAACATGTAGAGCACACTCAGCACTACTGAATGAAAATCAGCATGAAAATACAGGGTGTATTGGAATAGGCTGCAAAATGCATGGTGACAAACCTCAATGTCAACAAGTGTTCACTGATGAACTTGCCTTTCTTGTTTGAGGCATGTACTCTGTTACCCTTTTAACTCATGATACAGCAACACATGTTCCCACTGTAATTCCAGATTGATTGTTTTCTTTAAGAAACTTCTTCACAGGACATTTTCAGATACAGAACCCTGCAAAACGAAATTTGTAAGAAGACATCCTCTTCCCATTCGGAAGGTTGAAACCCTGGAAGAAGTTTCTATGTCAACTTGAGATCCCCCCCTTCCTCCTACCAGTCGACCTTCCAGCCTTTAGCAGTCTCTGCTTTTATATCCCAAGAGCAGCAACTTGAAGGTCTTTGCTGATATCGATTCAGTGGGTGTCTGACAAAGGGATGTGGTCAAGTATGTTGCCAAATCACACCAATATAAAACTCAAATACAATCTTTAAATACAAAGAACCTTACAAGAATATAAACAGATGCACCATGGCGTCCAACTATTTATTATTTTATGAGGGCTGATTGCCAGAACCAGTATCTGTCTTATATATATATATATATATATATATATATGAGATACTGGGTTCTGGCAGTTAACCCTCATAAAATAATAAAATTTACACAAATTGAAACCAGTCAACCCTCACAAAATAAAATGTACACAAATCAAACATCTCATATCATATTAACAGAAAGAAAGAAGTGTCAATTACACTGATGTTCATGGACTCTTGTCTTACCCCTTAATCCTTACAGTACTGGTCATAATATAACACACACACAGATTAATGCTTTAATCCACCGACAAAAAAAAAAAAAAGGCAATAAAATATTCCTGACCAATATCACCCATCTTTACTCTTCCAGAGTTACTAACCAATCTCATCCTTGCTGTCAAAATGGACCAAAATATTAAGAAATCATAAACCAGCATGATTCTAGCCTGAATCACAGACAGATTCATCCTCACCTACTTCGTCTCTGTTGTGGTGGCAGACAGAAACACAGACTGGGCAACAAACAAAGCCAGCGTATATCATTTGAATCAAAATAGAACAAAGTCACTTCACACGTCATCACTGTGTCAGCCATTGTCACTTTTACAAGTCGCCGCCTCGTGCAACTCTTTAACACGTCTCCTTTTCATAGTCACCACCGATTCATTTGTCTCTTCTTTTTTTCCAGAAAAATGGTTTCAAATAACTAAACGATCAAACAGCAGTACATGTAGGATAACTAATGATCTAGAATAACTAACGAGGCTTCTTCCTTTCTTTCTTTCACGTTCCTGACCATGCTAGATCCTGAATCCGGTTAGTAAGGTGAAGTCCACAGACCACTGCACAGACCCCGCCAGTCACCACAGCTTCTGGACCTTAACTAATTGGGCCACGTCTGGCGTCTGCCTGTGTTGCTTCATCAGTCGCTGTGGTCGGGCCTCTTTGAGGTTGGAGCCCTGGCGCTGTCACTGCCTGGTGAACCACGGGCCGAGCACCATACCATCGATTATCAGTCTACATGGCCCTATTGGGTAAAATGTTTGGTGCAGGAGGTCTGCCCGCTGGCCTCAGCCGACACATTCCGACTTCAGAGCAGCTGATGGTTGTCTGGTAACCTTGTCAATATGGGGCTAAGGTACACCAGGCAGTGCGGGTTTGGACTCTGAGTTTTCCTTCTCTTAGGCTATGCTGGTTCGTGGCACCTTTCCGTATTACTCTATGGATCCCCTTAGCGCAAGCCTTGGGGGATCCCCAATCCACCAACCAGAGGACATGCCTCTATACTGTATAGGCCCCAGTGTGTGTGGAAAAAAAAAAATCGGCTGACTTCCAAAGGCTGCTGATGACAGCCGCATGGCACTTGACCAAATGCAAACAAAGCCAAGATCATGGCCATCAGCAGCTCGCGGGGGAGGGGGGGGGGGTGGGGGGGGGGGGGGAGGAGGGGGGGGGGGGGGGGGGTCAAAGCCAAGATCCGATCCCATTGCTCTTGACAGGTTAACCAGAAGTGTTCACAATATGATTTCTGTAGATCTTTCAAAATCGTTTAAAATCCCATGGGTCACACAGTCCTCCACTTCACAACATTAAGTGTTGCTTTCAATATCAGTGTGTTTGGTGTGTTTTATAGACACCTGCGGCACTTACAGTCTTTACTGCTCTTTCACTCTGCGACAAAATTCCACAGATTGGGATAGCCAGTTCGATCTAACATCAACGGTGATTTCTAAATATTCTATTTCAGCCCGAGCTGTCGCACCACAAATCCAATGCAGTGTGAGGCCTGGAGCCTTAAGAGGGGCCTAGCTGCTAGCTCTTGCTATCTTAAGAGGGGCCTAGCTGCTAGCTCTTGCTATCTTAAGAGGGGCCTAGCTGCTAGCTCTTGCTACCTTAGGTGACACCAAAGGAGCTCAGAGTAATAACCACTCCCCCACACATTTAGTACCCAGCTAATCCTGTCCTTTATCTAACATCTAATTCCATGGATTCTAAGGGTCAAATCCAACCAAGCCAGATGCAAAATTTACCAGATCAATCTGACAAATCTGCAAGGTACGTGAGAGTCAATGGAGAAGGAAAGAGGAGAAAAAAAAAAGGAAACAACAAAGAAAAGATAGAAAAAATAGGAGGAATGAGGCCCCACTAAAAAAAAGAAAAGAAATAAGAAAAAAAAAAAGGGGGGAAAAAAAGAAAAGTGTTGTAATAAGGGAGCTGGAGGACAAAGAAAAATTTAAAAAATAAGGGAGCCTAAAAAAATCATTAAAAAGCACAAGCTTGAACCACCAATGACCGCTGCAGACCCAACTCAACGACTGATGCTGCATTTATGAGCTTTTGGGGGTTCCTGGCAGACTCCCTTACAGTTACAGTTAGCTTTAGGATTTCTGTATAAAATTTTTTTGGCAGCAAGGTGCAAATAAGTATTGCCTTCTGCATCTTGATCAAGATTGATTGTTTTACCCTTGTGTGCTTCTCAGTAGCAGATACCAGTGAAACTCTGTCATTTCCAGTTGGATGTAACTGTGGCTTTCATTTATCAAGACATGCACTCCATCAGGAGGAAAAACTCCATCTGTGAGATAAAAGTAACTGCCATGTCTTTTCAGATGTTCAGACTTTGATGAGACATTCCTTGGAAACGGAAGAATCATCTTTGTCAGTAAGACTGTATCATGCTTTCTTACTTCAGAGACTATTTTTTTTTTTACTTTTTTCAGATGACTGAGCATGTCCACTCAGCACGCTGACCATAAGAACTCGCTGCAGACAAAGATTTATGGACTGTTTTTCTGATCCATAAAACAACATCCATTTCAAACACCATAAAATAAGTGCTGACGTTTCAGAAAATGCTGCCCAGTACAGCATAGGCTCTTTGTGTCCTGGATCTTTGACAAGGAACACATTTCTAAGAGGCAGCTCTTTATTCGCTCTGAACTTTGTAGCAAAATCTTCCAGATACTGTTCTGTTTGCAGCAGCTCATATTGGCATATTTCTGGCAGATGACCTTGCATGATTTCATTATAAACCCTCCTATGGAGAACTTCATAGTTCATGGTACCACTCTTAGTCTTCAGCATGTCAGTACCAACAAAGTCCAGCAGGAATGTGAGATCACAGTGAAGCAGAAAGGATTCACTGAACTCTGAAGAAGCCAACGTGAGTCCAGTCACCATCTTCATCTGATGATCGATGCAGCCTGGCACTTGCAAAAGTCCAAAAAGCTGCCACAGTTTCCTCATCAAGGTAGTTACGCATTGCAGTTTGCATACTTTGAACCCCAGCTTTTTCAGACCGTCTGAAGTGGGAAAGTCCTCTATCCTCTGTCTGGTCTTGATATTTAAGAGTAAGGCAGCAGCCAAACAACTGCCATGCTTCTTGTGCTTCAAACCTCTCGACAGAAAGGAGGAATAGCACAACCCTGGCTTCCTGAAAATGCATATGCTATCATCATCATCTTTGGAAAATGCTTTCTTTGAACCGAGTCAAACACCCAGGGAAGACACAGCCGCTGATTTCCCAAGTCAGGATACGTTCACACTGACCATCTTGTTCAGTCATATCCATTGTCACACTGTGCTTTCTAATCATCTCCCTTTTCTCCTCAGTAGATAGAATATTTTCATGAAAACTGACCTTATGAATAAATCTAAAGATGTTGTCTTTGATCTCATAATCTTTCATTTCCTGGGCAATCAGTGGGTACGCTGTAAAAACGATCAGGCATGAGTGTGACTTGGCAAACTGTTGCATGGACAAAAACGATCTTGCCCCATCTTCAAATTCAGCATTTTTGAAAAACAGTTCACCAAACACATGCTCGAAAAGAACAATCAATTGATGACCCTTCCCAACATGTTGACGCCACTCTGCAAGATTGTGGAAGATAAGGGGTTTGTAGCCTTGACCTTCATAGTGACGCAGAACGGCACGAGCTGTCATGGCCTTTCCAGAGCCAGGAGGTCCACAGATGAGCACCAGACCCTCTCGGCCAAGGGCCTGCACTGCCTGATGATAGGGCTGCGTTTCCACAAACAGCTGCTTCTTCCCATACAACTCGGCCTGTGTTTGATCTGTGGAAAAGAAATGGGGAGTTTTTTATCATAGTCATTGTTTGGCTAGTATACCTACCATGTCAGACAGTAGCATTCTATGGCAGTTAGTTAACTCTGAAGGCCGAATTTTTGTGTGGCTAACACAGTAATAAGACACCTGACCTATTTCCGTCTCGGACAGAAAGCTGGTGTGTAAACTTCCTGTTCCTCATTCAGTGAGGCATAAGCACCAGTTATCCCTGAGGACCATAGCGCTAGAGGGAAAGGACGGCGAAACATTAGAGTCTAACATGGTAGGTATACTAGCCAAACAGCGAGTATGATAAAAACTCCCCATTTTGGCGTCATATACTCTGCCATGTCAGACAGTAGCAGAATTTAAAGGAATACCAGCCGCCGTGGTGAAGAGGTTAGCATCACGGACTCCCTGCTGGGAGGTCGTGGCTTCCAATCCCATCAGAGTCATGTGGGTTTTTCTGCCCCGACCGGCTCCTATCCAGAGTCGAGTTTGCTGCGGACTCAGTTGGGAAGACTGGGACCACACAGTCAAGTTTCATCCACTTAATGGATGCATTTTTGAGAGTGTTGCTCAAATTCCCTGACCAACACTGCAGGTGCCTGTATCTCTCGGGCCTGGTTGATGCCAGGATATATCATGAAAAGAAGCGTAGAGTAAAGCCCTGTCAAAAAGTGTCATGTAGTCTCAGACCGAAATGGAATTCCGTAGCATCATCTCATCGATCAGCATTATAAAATATCTCAAATTCTGTGGCCCTTCAGGCCCTGCTTTCATGGTGACCTCAATTTCAATATCCTCTCCATGTCTGCGGCCTTGGTTTGGTTCCGTCGGGGTCACCGGTATTGGCGAGTCCACGGGGGTTGTTGCTGGACGGACATGGTGGCACCCTCCGGAGGGAGAGCTCACTCACGCCGGCTCCGCGACTAAGCAATTATTGTCGTTAGTAGGGGTCTTAGTAGGTGGTGTCCTGCATATGTTAGATCAGAACAGGCGCCACTGAACACCACTAAAATGGCTCGACAGCAGTGCAGTGTCTCCTCCGGTGGGTTGCCTTTTGACGACTTGACATTGACTGCTTCCTGTGGATTGCTGGTGCCGGGGCTTCGGGGGGGCCGACCGGGCTGTGGCTGTGGATGGGGTGTCGGAATGAGCAACGTGGGTGCACTGCCTCTGAGGTGGCGCTGAGGTTGGGACAACAAAAAAAAAAAAAAAAAAAAGGGAGTCTAAAGGAATTGGAGGAGGGTAGAGTGCCCTAATGATTCTTGGGAGTAGAAGTCGGGATAGAGATGGCTGTGTTAGCCACAACAAAAAAAATCCCTTTAGAACCATCAGCCCTGGTCATGCGGATATCCCTCAAGTAAATGTTTCTGAAGGGGATCTCCGAACACCAGTAGGCTGCCTCCAGAAGGTGGTGTAAGGGGAGTGAGTGTTGGAAGGCTGTGGAAGTGGCAAGGGCTCTAACCTCATGTGCCCGGGGAGATAAAGACCGGCAAGTCTTTATGTGCTTGTGCGAATGCGGTCCTTACCGTGTTCGAGAGCCACCTGGAGATGGTGTCTGCAGAGATGTCTTTGGAGTTGTTTGGATTGATGGGTATGAGGAAACACCTCTGGGAGGAGCGCCTAGGTCGCGTTCGTTCCCAGTAGTATCTTGGGCACCTGGAAGGGCACAAGTCCATGTCCCCCCCACCCCCTACCCCTTTTTCTTCTTCCCGAGGATATCTGAGAGTGATCTGATGATGAGGGAGGGAGAGGCTGTGCCTGGTTCTTGGTTCTTAACGAGGAACTCGGGGAGGAACCGGAGGGAGACAGATCCGTCCCTGTGGAAGGCGATGTCCTTGGGATCGCCACTGAGGGCATGGATCTCACTACGTCAGCGAGCAGAGGCAAGTGCGAGGAGAAAGGTGGTTTTGAAAGAGAGAAGGTCAAAGGGAATGGAAGCTAAAGGCTCGAAGGGTGGCTTCCTGAGTACGTGGAGGACAATGAAGAGATCCCAGAGTGGGACGCGTCTAGGGGACTGTGCCTCGCATAAGGCCGCGCCCCTAAAGATCTCCTTCAGCAGGAAGTCGTAGGCAAGGGAGGGCCACCTGAGCTGATGAATGGTGGTACAGATGGCAGACCTGTAGCCGCAGATAGAGCTAGCCGAGAGTTTTTTGACAGAGCAAAGGTGAGATAGGAAATTGCCCAACTGGATATTGGATGGGTGTTCATGCAGGACGGAGTTATCCGAGCACCAGGTGACCCATCTTGCCCAGCGATAGTCATAGAGGGACTCGGTGCTGGATCGCAAGAGGCCGTCGCTAAGTCCTGAAAGTCCAGCAAGGCGCTGCCACCAGAGAACCTGTCTTGGACAGACTGGGATCTGTCTGTTTTGGGGGGAGGGGCAGTTTGCAGTTGGATTTGCACAGGAGCCAAGCGTATAGGCAGAACATCTGTGGGTTTGAGTGGGTGCGGCCCGAGTGTGGTTGTCTGAGCATGTCCCAGCGCTGAGCCAGAGGGAATGGGGGAACATGTAACAGAGACCCGAGGTCTGGAAACCATGACTGGGTCGGCCACCACAGGGCGATCAGAATGGGTCTGGGTCTCTCTAGTCTTGCTTTCCTGATCACTCTGTGGAGGATCGGGAATGGAGGGAAGGCGTAGGCTATGAGACCCGTCCAGGGTAGGGAGAGAGGCTCGATCGCGTGCGCTCAAGGATTGGTGACTGGTGAGACATAGACCGGGAACAGTGATTGAACCGGGTGGCAAAAGAGATCGATCATCGGGGTGAACCAATGGGTCCCATACAGTGTGTAGGATGTGGCTGTTGAGTGTCCATTCTGTATGCAGGAGGGATTTGGACTGACTGAGAGAATCCGCCAGAACGTTGTGGGCTCCTGCTATGTGTCTCACGTGGAGGGAGATGCCCAGAGAGTGGCACCAGCAGAGGAGGGTTTCTGCTCGGAGAGAGAGAGTTTGAGGGAGCGTGCCCCCCCCCCCCCCCCCCAATTTATGTAACAGGCTACCGTGGTGTCACAAACAAAAGACGTCATTCGTACTCTGACGAAATTTATAATCTATTTTGACGTACTGCGGATGTGCCGAAATAGTGCATAGCGCCGGAGTATTGAAACATATCATTTCACTTTTAAAATGCATGAGAACTCATATGGTATGTTTTACGTGGCCATGATCTGTCCATTCAAAATTATCATGATTCTTATATATATACAAACAAATTGTTTCAGCGCTGTATCGGTCAAGGGTGTATGAATTTAAAGAAACAAAAAAACACGGTTTAACTATATTTTCTGTATGGAGGCTGCGAGTTGCATTCCACTCCACATTTTAGCTTACATTCTGTGCCCCTGGTTTGTTTGTGGTCTGGCACTTTGTATTTTATTATATTAGTACCATCCACAACAACCAGGAGGGCATATTTGTATGTAGTGTAGCTTGATGCAAGTGGAGACTGGACATGTGATCGGGCGCCGCAGGGTGAGCATTGCAGATCTATATTTCGAACAACTAACTCCGGTTTCTTTTATATTTCAGTGACTTGAAGTGCACGATTCGCTCAACGTAAATTAATATAGCTCACTAACTTCATTGTTCCTTTCTATTCCAGATTGGGGAGCTGGACAATAAACCTGATCAATATTAGTGATCGTGTGTTGGTCTTGTGTTGTCAGTCTGTAGTTAAGTGCAGAACAGATAGGTAAATTTTTTGTTACGAATTGTAAATGTAGTAGTAGAATAGTGAAAATGTACACGTGGCGGACAAGATATTAAATTAGAAGGGGGAAGAAACTTGCTCAGCAAATTGAACTGGAACTTATGAGTCTGTGTATCTGCTTTTCTTTCAGGCGCTATTTTCCTTCTGAATTCTCCCAAGGTTGCTACGTCTTCTATGTTCATATTTCTACACTGACTGTTTTCCCATCTACTTAATCTTCTTTATCTTCGACCTCTTCATTTACTGTCGCACGACGTATTTCCTGGACTTCGTTGTTTATCTGCTTGAAAAGAAGAAAAAATCCAATAACCAGTGGACAGAGATATTATTGGAGAAATCGTATCGTAAAAATATTCGACGTGTGTTATTTTGTTCTTTGTGCATCAAAACGAAGATGTGCTTCATCTCACCAAAACAAGGATTTTTGATGCTGCGTTGATCGGTCCAGAAGAATACTCATTGTGGAGAGCTGTGTTTATTTTTTCCAATGCTGTGTTATGAGCTGTATACACGGACGGTACAGAGTAACATTCTTCAAGGAGCACTGTGTTATCCTTCGCCATCTCATCGGTCGCCATCAGTTTAAGGAACTGTTGTCGAGAGTGTGGACAGCTGTTTTCCACGGAGACTGAGCTATGATCATTTGGAGATCTCCGCCATTTCGATAAGTAGATTTATGTTTGTCTTGTCCTGTGACCCCGTTAGTTTGTACACCATCACGTGTTGTTAATAAACATTTGTTGAATTGTAA
The DNA here is from genome assembly GCA_016801955.1 of Conus betulinus. Classification (NCBI taxonomy): domain Eukaryota; kingdom Metazoa; phylum Mollusca; class Gastropoda; order Neogastropoda; family Conidae; genus Conus; species Conus betulinus. Next base: position 34,214 of record JADBJO010007358.1, on the reverse strand, counting down.
AGTTTCGTCTGCCTTTTGGTGGTGGATGGGATATATAGCTGGTGGGTGAAAGCGCTGGAGTCAAGAGTTCAATTTAACATTTAAGAAGTCACATATATGTTACCCTAGACAACTCCTCTCCTTTAGAGGTATGTGACAGTGGTGTTGTCCGTGAAGAGGAGAACGTGTTAGTGTTTGACATGGGGTTTGAATTGGAGGAGAACAAGTCTGACTGCCTCCAGTTCCAAGATGTTGATGTGCATGTGAGCCGTGCTGGGATCCCATGAACTGGAGGCATGGAGGTGGTCCATGTGGGTGCCCCAGCCCGTGTTGGATGCGTCCATGTAGAGTTCCAGTGGCTGGGTAGAACGGAAAATGGGAACTCCGAAGGTCCATGCCAGGGAGTCCAGCCACTCGTCTGTAGCCCAGTGGAACCATGGACCCAAGGGGATGGACTGGTCCCAGCGTCTGGAAGTCTGTGGAGGATCGGAACTCCCGCTGGAGTCACCATTTAAGGACCCTGCCCAGGGGAATGATGGTGGCCAAAGACTCCATCATCCCCAGGAGGGAAGTCAGTGTTCTGGCTGTGGTGTGGGTGGATATAGACGCGGGTGAGAGATGAGTTCTGAGATGCGTGTGGACCTCTCATTGGTGGGGGTGACCATCATGGTGCAGGAATCAAATGTCATGCCCAGGAAGGAGAAGCGTTGACTGGGGGTGAGTTCACATTTGTTCGTGTTGGTGACAAACCCTAGTTTGGAACAGAGATGTATGAGTTGTGTGGTGTGGGCTTGGCACAGGGCTTGAGAAGGTGCCACCCCAGGGGACCTGGCACAGGGAGAACGCAGACTGCTACCATGCATGCACATCCCGAGTGCGGTTCATGCGGGAACCATGGTCTACAGAGAGAGAGAGTAGTCCCAAGGCTGCATAGGGGGAGCGGTGGGGTGAGCGCCAGCCGAACCCCCTTCATGTCAGTAACCGGAGTGGTGGGGGGATTGAAGATCGCCCGCACCAGCTTCCACATCACGCCATGACAGACCCGGTGGGTTACCCGATGTCCCACAGGTCGATCGTCCTCCTGGAGGAATGGGACCGTAGACATTGCCCAAGTGGGGAGCAGAATAAGTCCCATCCCCAACGTCCAGTGCCCCTAGGGGATAGTTCGCCAGTCGATCGGGGCGAATCGATCAGCATGGGGTCGAACTCATGCAGGTCCGAATGTGTTGAGATCTGCACCCCAGACCCAGGGTTTTGCCCAGTTTGGTCCTGCAGTGGGAGGGCCCTACCCTGCCACCGGAAAAATGGTGCTCCAAGTACATGAGTGGGTGGCTGCACCTGTGTGCTATGAAGGGGAGCGCCATGAGACTGAGTGTTCTCAGGGGGGGAAAGGCTGATAGCCTGAGTCGTGTGAGTGAGTGACATGTGCCGATCCCGAAGCGGACATGTTACTCATGCCGGTCACGAAGTCAGAGTGCGGAAAATTATCCAGGTACTGCTGGCTGCGTGACTTAGCATGATAGCGAGAGGACAGAAGGTGGCCAAGTGCCAAGTCATTGTGCCAGCCACCCTCTCCTTTGTCTCCATAAGCGGTTGTGAAGTAGGGGGCAAGCTGGACTGACGCTGTAAAGATGGCAAACAGGTGGGAGAGCACTGGGGTGAGCAGGAACGAAAACACGAGCGGGAAGGGGAAGGAGAGCAAGGTACAGGAGAAAAACCGTGTGCATTTGCGCGGTGCTTTCCCCTCGTCTTTCTGATTGTATTTTATTTTGGTTTTATCTGCAACCTGTGCAGCTTGCCCCTTCCTACACAAACGCTGTGAGCGTAACTCCGCCGGCCTAGTAGAGGAGGAGGCATGATGGTGGTCATGGTCATACATCCCCCACGTTGAACCCCCCTCTATGTCGGCTGTACGTTACGTTCTTCCCTGAGGGAAGTATGGTTTGTTCCATGGGATCGTGACGTTAGGCCTCTGCAGCAGCGAGAGACGATGGAAAGGTGTCGTCTCTCGACCCATCGTTCACCTTCACCATCTTGGGCTGTGGTGGACGGAGCAAACACGGAGTATACGAACACAAAGTCGAGACAAAATAGCAAAGCGCGTGGCGAAGGAGGGATGATCGATCGAACCTCAAGTATGAAAAGGTGACGTGATGCGCGAACAATCATAACCTCTAACAGCTGTGATCAACAAGGGTTGGCGCAAGCCACAACAGAACAAAGCAAAAAGCAAAACACAATCAATCTGCTAAAAAACAGAGAGATAGGCGAGTCAGAGCAAGAAAACCTGTCCTTTCGTGGTGGAAGGCCGTAGCTGAATGAGGAACAGGAAGTTTACACCAGCTTTCTGTCTAAGACGGAAGTAGGGTGGGTGTCTTATTACTGCATTAGCCACACAAAAACTCGGCCTTCAGAGCTAACTAACTGCCATAGAATGCTACTGTCTGACATGGTAGAGTATATGATGCCAAAAATATCTGTTATACAATGTTATCATATGACAATGCATTTGTTGTTGTTCTTCTGTAATACGAGTGTTGTCGTCCTAACAAAAGCAAACTCACTCAAAGGTGTATTCATACCCAGAAATCGAAATAGTGTGTGTGTGATGTGTGTGTGTGTGTGTGTGTGTGTGTGTTTGATGTGTGTGTGTGTGTGTTTGATGTGTGTGTGTGTGTGTGTGTGTGTGTGTGTGTGTGTGTGTGTGTGTGTGTGTGTGTGTGTGTTTGATGTGTGTGTGTGTGTGTGTGTGTGTGTGTGTGTGTGTGTGTGTGTGTGTGTTTTCATCTTTTTTGTTGTAGTGTTTATTTTTCATACCTGATAGGAGTTATGCCTAAAATACAACCAGACATGATATCTGGAGTAAGCAAACAAATGCCTTTAAGAGAGCTGGGAAGGGAGAAAGCAAAAACCATAAAACTGACCCTTTTTTAAGGTTGTTGCTTAAACATAAGCAATCTTCAGAATTGTATCTGTTGTGTCAAAAATAATCATACATTATGCAACACATGATTTTGTCTGTCCCTTGGCATCGGCTATGGGCCTCGAATTATATGAGTATGGATTAAAAGAAAAAAATCCTAACATGAAACAAGAACCGCAACCAATAAGTCAAATAATTAGGAATAAAGATCTTGAGTTATTCAAGAGGCAAAGTCAATCCTGCTGAATTACTTAGAGGTAAAGTCAATCCTGATGAGCTACTAAGAGGTAAAGTCAATCCTATTGGGTTACTTAGAGGTAAAGTCAATCCTGCTGACTTATTTTGAGTTAAAGTCAACAAGTGATACAAATTTCCTGACCACCTCAAATGCAAGTAGCGGAAAGAAAAAGACTCCAGCTCAAATGTTTGCCTGTGGACTCCAGAAGACTGTGATGTGTCACATCTTTCAAGCCTTCACCTCCATCTCAAAGCAACTGTTTTCCCCCAGTCAACATTAAATCAAACAATGACAATGACCAACTTCCTTTGCATAATGGTAAGACTACAGGCTGACAACTTCCTTTGCATAATGGTAAGACTACAGGCTGACGACTTCCTTTGCATAATGGTAAGACTACAGGCTGACAACTTCCTTTGCATAAATGGTAAGACTACAGGCTGACAACTTCTTTTGCATAATGGTAAGACTACAGGCTGACAACTTCCTTTGCATAGAGGTAAGACTACAGGCTGACAACTTCCTTTGCATAGAGGTAAGACTACAGGCTGACAACTTCCTTTGCATAGAGGTAAGACTACAGGCTGACAACTTCCTTTGCATAGAGGTAAGACTACAGGCTGACAACTTCCTTTGCACAATGGTTAGTCTACAGGCTAGGAGCTTTGTACAGCTTTGAAATCTGCTTCAAGATATATTCACTCTCCAGGATACTTTTGTTTGTGTGTCCCGGCTGGTTTCGACCCAAACCTGAGTAAGTTGCAGCATTAATGGGAAGATGGGATCCTCACAGTCAAGTTTCATCAACTTGATGAACGCCCCTGTAAAAGTGTGGCCCACATTTCCTGACCAACACAGCAAGTGTCTGAATCTCTTACTCCTGGCTGATGCCTGGATATATCGTGAAAAACAGCACAGGGTACAGCCTTGTCATACAGTCTCTGAACTGAATTGAACTCCATAGTATTATCTTCATTATCCTCTTGGAAAATCAAGTTTAAAATTTTTTTTTAAAGAATTGAAATGAAATGGAAACATTTTCATTCAGAACCTTAGTTTCATACGGAATATGTGGGGCAAACAAACCTTCGACTGTCCTCATACCTCAAAGACGGGACTAATCACAGGTTCTCCACCTGGGCAGAATAATACAGTGTGTGACTGCAGCAAAGCAAGCAATGGCTCTGTCATTCTTGTGAAAACTTTTCAAGCTTGCTGTTGATGACTGCTACTCATTTACTTCCACACTAGCACAAAGCAACGATCAAAGATTTGGGAAGCTAAAATCCTTACATAGCAAAGAATACCATTAATTCTATGCACTGGTCTAAGTCTCAATTCTGCAGATAAATGCTGTCAATGGTCAGACGCACATAAACACATGCATGCATGCACACACACACACACACACACACACACACACACACACACACACACACACAAACACCGATGACGACATGATGCCCCTCTAGCAACACTTTTTGCAGATCTGATAATCTGGATATTTATACTCAAGGGACAGATGTACACACAGGGAAAAAGAGACAGACAGAGAGAGATTGAGACAGGAAGCAAAAAAGAGAGAAAGACCAAGACAAGAAAGACTGAGCTAAGAAGAAAACAGAGAGACACTGAGAGAAAAACAAAGAGATACTGAGAGAAAAAGAGACACATGAGATAAAGAGGCAAGAGGACCCATGCGTTTCAACTGAAATCACCTTGGATAATAGTGAAGCCAGGTGTCTGGGACAGGTTGTAGAATTTCTTGCACGAGATATTTTGTGCAGCTCCGTCGTGACAGACGCTGGAGTAATTGTAGGTGAGATGCATGTCTTGAGCAATGTAGACATCCCGCTCCGAATGCACTGTAAAGTTCCCTGTACAGAACAAGACGATCAAACAACCTGCGGTTTCCTGACCACCTGATTCTGATGCTCCACAGCACTTTTGCATCCTTGCTTCTGGATCTGTACAGCTATGAAATCTCACTAGGTCATGACTATCCAATAGGTCACTGTGCAATAAATGAATGAAACAAAAGTCACACACACACACACACACACACACACACATACACACACACACACAGACTGACTGAAACCAATTCATTATCAGATTAACTCCTAGTTCTACTGACATGTAAAAAAACATTTTGAAAGTATTGTCAACATCTTTTTTTCAATAAGCGCAATGAGCACATGTGTGTGTATATGTGTGTGTGTGTGTGTGAGAGAGAGAGAGAGAGAGAGAGAGAGAGAGAGAGAGAGAAAGAAATGTATTTTTTTCAAAAAAAAATATATTCTCTCTCACACACATACACATTTCCAAGCGTACACATACACACACACACACACACACACACAAACACATACACACGCATGCGCTCACACACACACACACACACACATACACACACACACACACACACACACACACACACTTCCCTGAATCTAACAACCGGGAACCAGATTTTTCTTTCAACTGAAAAAAAATCTATACACACAAAATCTTTCTTTCCCGCTTAGCATAATCTTCAAATTGTCTACAATATTTACTTGTTATGTATTTTTTTTCTGATTTTCCATCTTTCTGTGCGTACTTTTCTTTCCTTTTCTTTTTCCTTTTTCATCTTTTTTCTTTCTTTCTTCCTTTTTTTCCTTTCTTTCTTTTTTTTTTAAGATTGTAAGCAGGTGAAAGTGAAGTGGGGGTTGAGGGAGTTTAGAAGGTGGGGTAGGGAATAGGTAGGGGAAGATGAGAGGGGTAAGAGGACTGGGAGGGGAGAGCCCTGGGTTCTTCTTCCACCCTCCTCCCCACCAGTCTGCAAGACCATAACTGCCTCTATGATACAACATGCATGAACATCATCTATATTAGACTATCTATGTTAGCATCTAGAGAAAAAAGTTATGACCAAGATTTGAGATTCAGATGTTCCACTTGAATTTCAGAGAGTTGGTCAGGCTAAGCATGAAATTAAAGGTTTACCTGGGATTTTATATCATTTTAGAGGGTCAATGAGCAACAGCTTTAATTTTGCTTCAGTACATGAGGATTTTCATGCCCATAACAGTTTGTGAGCCGCAGGTCAGGCTGAAACAAATGTCATTCTACCCTACTAACTGTCAGCAGTCCTGACTTGGTCTGACTGGCTGAATCTGAGGACTGGGGTTAAAAAGGATTTATTGAATGACTAGATTTCCTACATAGATACACACCCAACGATGGTACTGCGCCAGGTGCCGTTCCCACTTTGCTCGAGGAGCGTCCTCTGAAGCAGTAGAAACAGGACAGACTGGAGCCCTGCAAGCAGTGGCCTGGGCAGGATAACATGGGACTCCATCTTGCTCTGCAACTGCTTGGCACGCCATCTGAGGGCCCTCATTTTCCATCAGCTGCAACATGCAGCAATGATGTAATTACAACAAAATTCATCTGTCAAACGAAATAACGATTTAATTTCACAGTATTTCCCTCTGTTGCAGCTGATGAGATACTACTGGAGCAGGGAAAAGGGATGCAGGGGAGGGAGAAGGGTAGGGGGTCTGAATGGAATCCATAGTCCACTCATAGCTGGTCAGTGGAGAGTTCCTGTCAGTGGGCTTTTTAATTGACAGTCTTCTTCTCTATTCTGCACCCACCACTTTCAACACTTTGATTTTTTTTTTTTAAGTGAATGTGTGTGTGTGTGTGTGTGTGTGTGTGTGTGTGTGTGTGTGTGTGTGTGTGTGTGTGTGTGTGTGCTTGGACACACACACACACACAGTGTGTGTGTGTCCAAGCATGCATGCGCGCGCGCACACACACACACACACACACACACACACACACACACACACACACACACACACCATGGAATCCAGGCATTCTTTCAACACACTGGAGATGATAAAATCTGAGACCCATGACCAAAGAGAATCCCTCTTTAGATCAAAATACCTAACCATGGGTTGCTAAACATTGCCTACAAATATTTTCCCAGCCATTATTTTTTTCAGTAACAAACATACATATCTTTAATTTTATAATGATAATCATGATTTGGATGTAAACAAAACCCCAAACAAACAAACAGATATTAAACTACATTTCAAAAAGAAAGGTTGCTAGTTCCACAAAACAGTACACACAAACAGATCACAGGACAAAACATGATGCATTTCGACCTGTTGAGTCTTCTTCAGGCAAAACACACAAAAAAAAAAAAACCATTTAGGACAATTAAAATGAAGAACGAACAACCACTTATCTTCTCGTATTTGGCACAAAATGGATGTTGACTGAAAAAGAGGCCGTTAGGAAGAGGACCATGGGAGTTAAAATACTAATGATGACAATAATAACAATAGCAATAATAGTGATGATAGTGATTATGATGAAAACATTCAAATAATATGAGGAGAAATACTGTTTCAGTTGGTGATAATACGACGATAATACTTGTAATATTAATTGCGGCTAGGGGTTAGAGTGTAAGAGAACAGCAGGGCTTGTTTGTTTTCGTGATTATTGTTTAATGGTATAATATAACAGTGATGACAGTAATTATGGTAGGTTCATGATACTACTTAGTAACAAGGAATAGAAATGATCAATGAATGAAAGGCAAACAAAACTAATGGGTGGTGGTCATAATAATAGTTATATATGTAGTGATGTTGGCACTGATAATAATAGTTGGAAAGAAATGGAAGTGATCAATGAGTGAATGGCTATCACTGCTACTGGAACTGTATTTTTCAAATTATATAGAAAAAGTAAAGAAAAATAAGGGGGAGAATAAAGGAGGTGGGGGAAGGGGGTTCATATAGCAACACCTACACACACATATGCACAGAGAAAAAGGGAAAGGAAACTCATGCAAACAGTATTATTGGAAAAGTAAACAGTACTGCTGGAGGATGATCATTGTCGTAAGTTAAAGAATGTTGGTATTAATATCATAATAACTGTTTGGGAAGAAATGGAAATGATCAATGAGTAAAGGGTTAACATGTCTGAAAACACACACACACACACACACACACACACACACACACACACACACACACATATACACACACGCACACACACACACAAAGGTGGAGACTCATGCAAACAGTATGATTTTGAACAGTAATCTACATGTAAATTACCGGCCAATGTCTAACTCTGGTAACAGCCCAGACGCTACACTGCAGTTTATAATACAGATCACAAACCAACTTTCTGTTTATAATTCATTGATCGGGCTGCACCCTATTATAATTCATTGATCAGGCTGCACCCTATCATATCTGACTTATACAAAGTGGCATGTAGCCTTGTAGGCTTCTTGACATCTCAAATTTCATCCATCAATTGGGCCACCTTTATCAAATTAAAAAAGATTTCAATTGTTTGGTGGCCTTTCCTGGTCAATGCTTAACTTCATTACAACCCATCTACAACTGGATGATATGACACACACTGTGTGTTGTTTAGTGACATAACCATCAACTGTGCAGTAGTCATCCATTATGTTACCAAGGTCCCCTATTCAAATTCAAACTTGATAACTTCCTTTGAAAGAAAACTACTTTCCATCAATGCACCGAATTAACTGAACTTTTGCCAGCTTTTGTGTTTCTTGGGATTTGCAGAACACTTCACGTGTTTCTGAATTTAATTCTGTAACTCCTCTGACAGTTTGAAAACACAATGGTAAATCAAATTGCAAAGTTTATGTCGGAAAAATCCTGTTTTTGAGGCCCCCTTGCCCTTCACTCCCTCTCCTCTGCTACCCCACTTCCCTTCAATTTCCTGTTTTCTGTACAAACAGTTCTCTAAGTGATTTTAAATTAAATCTGTTATAGGGATAGAAGACAAGGTGGACAAGGAGTTGCACCTTATTGGAATCAACTTGCACCATATATTAAACGTGCTTCTAATTTAAATGCTTTCAAAAATCTTATAGACAATGGAAACATGCTAACTGATACATTATTTGATTACGATGTCTAAATATCTTTCAAGAGCATGCTTATGACCTTGATGTGATCTTATTTTTCATTGAATGATGGTACAAATTATAATCTGTTAAGATTTTGTCCCTATTTTGAACCTGAACCTAGAAAATGCTTACCTTTAGTAATTCGCTGCTCGGTCCTAATCAAGTTAGCTCAGCGAGGTATTCAGCCAGATCCAGAGAGTTCGACTGACAATTCAAAATATCCACTCTCAAAGCACGGTGCACGAGCAAGAGCTAAACTTTTACAATTTTCTATGAGGTACCAAAAAATGCTGAAAATTAGAAGAAGAAAACCCGTGTTTGATAATTCAGAAACAAAAACCGGCACATTTGTTGCGGACTCTTTACTTTCGTCCAATGATGAAAGTTACAGTTTGTAAATGGGTTATGGGGGATTCCCCTTTACTTTGCTTGCGTGGCATCACCTGATTGAATGAAAATCCTGTTTTAGAGACTTGTTTACTGCTTGTTGAATGAAAATGTAATACATGTACATATTTTGGGTGGCGAGCGGTTCCGACAAAAATTAGTGTACAACATAAGTCTGCGCATCCGGAGGATGGGTTTGCGCATGCACCAAGGTCAAAGTCAAAGCTGGTTCAGCGGGAGTGTGAAGTGTTCAGTCCGATAAGTTTTTGTGAATTACGAGCGTTTTTTTTCAGCCCACGGACAACAAAAAGTGGTGTAGAGATGAGAAACATTGTTCTGTTATAATTTTTGATGGTGACATATTGTTGTCACTGTCAAATAATCAAAGAAAAGAGGTTCTTTTCAGTTTACTAACTGCACTGACTGAGAAAAAAAAATGGCGGCCTTGTTTTACTTTCACTACAAGCAGCTTGTGTAGATCCTTGTGAGAAACAGGTAAGGTAAATTGTAAAATAAAAATATCAGCTCTTAATCAATTGATAAAGCAAGCGTCCATAGCAAAATATGTCAACAAAAAAAAATTCTAGAGGAAGGCTAGTATAAGGGGATCAACTGGGGGGGGGGGGGGGGGGGGGGGGGGGGGGGGGGGGGGGGGGGGGGGGGAGAAGAAAGATCGAAAAAAACTCAGAGAGGAGAAAAAAAAAAACTGAAAGTCGAAGGGCAATGGAGCAAAGGGCGAAATTCTTTATTTGCCTGGAATGTGAGGTGGGCGTAGAGGAAGATCAAACAAGTATCCAGTGCCATGACTGTAAACAGTGGTGCCATAAAGAATGCACGTCACTGACAGAAAGGGACTTAAGCTACCTTCAAAACACTGACACAGAAGGAATAGAGTGGATCTGCCGAAGATGCTGTGCAGGTGAGGTGAGGGAGAAAAGAAAGACGGAATGGAAGTGAAATTAGACAGACTGATTGGGCTGTTCGAAAGGGTGGAGGAAAGGCTGGCTGGAGAGACTAGAAAAAAGGTGCAGTGGAAAGGCTCTTGAAGAGAAGATACAGGAGGTTGTTGAGAAAAAGGTGTCAGAACTATGGGAAGAAAAGGTTGACAAAGAAAAAAGAGAGCTGAATCTCAATTTTACTAATATTCCAGGGTGTGGGAGTGAAAACAGGGAAGAAAGAATGAAAATGGAGAAGGAGAGTATACAGAAGATGGTTGGTAAGATTTGTCCTCACTTGAAAGACGAAACTGTCCAGATCCAGTGAGGCTTGGTAAGTACAACATCGGAACAAAACCGAGACTGCTTAGAGTAAGCGTAAAAAAACAAGGAGGTAAAAAAAGAAATATTGAGAAATGCCCACAAAATAAATGCAGGGGTGACAGAGCAAAAAAAGAGGATATATATAAACCCAGACTACACACCAATTGAAAGACAAAAGAACAAAGAACTAAGAGAAGAGCTTCAAAAAAGGATTGAGAAAGGAGAGAGAGACATTGAAATCAGAGGTGGGAAAATAGTGAAAGTACAGTGGAAACCCAGGCCTGGCCAGGATGATAAAGAAGAAAACTGACAATCAAAATACAAGAACAAAAACATGTGCATAGTTTTAAAAGGTATGTAGATAGAAAATCTGTGCAGGAACTGTCATACATCTTCTTATACACAAATGCAGATGGACTGTTGAACAAAAAAGATGAGTTCTATTAGCTGAAGAAAATAAACCTCACATTATAGTACTAGTAATAGCATCTATAGCGAAAAAAAAAAAAGGGGGTAAATTCTGTTGAATATTCAGTACCAGGTCACGAACTATTTTTCAAGTGAAAATCCCAAAAGAGGTATAACTGTATATGTGAAGGATTCTAAAGTATACAAGCTTACAAAAGGTAATGACTTTGATGAAAACTTACGGATTACCTTTTTAAATAAGGATAGACAGAAATACTGATTGGAACTGTTTACAAAAGCCCAAATTTAACAATTGAAAATGAAGAAAAAATGTTTGAGCTGCTGAAACAAATTAGATTAGAAAGATTCAAACATGTTTGTATTACTGGGGATTTTATTTTCCCAGATATTGACTGGCATGGTACTGACTCTGGAGAAAAGAGGTCAAAAGTTCATAAATTGCATACAGAATGCGTTTCTGAACCAAATGGTAAAACAACCAACAAGACATAGGGAGGGACAAAAATCAAATATGCTAGATTTAGTACTTGTTAATGATGAGAAAATATGATATCAGACATTAAGCACTTAGCTCCTAGAGGCAAAAGTGATCATGAGGTTTTATTGTTCTCTTTGTACCTAGGAGAGGAGCAAGAGAAAAAAGAACCAAAGCAATCGTATAATTTTAAGAGAGGAAATTATGCAAATGAAAGAAGAATTGAAGAAGATTGACTGGAGTAAACTCAATAATCTTAGTGTAGAACAATGCTGGGGGAAAATTAAAGTATTTTAAATTCTTTAACAGAAAACAACATCCCAAAACAAATTATTTAAGAATGATAAAAAAAAACAGAAACCAAAGTGGATGAATGCAAAGACAATGAAATTTGTAAAAAAAAAAAATATAATATGTATCAGAGATTCTTCTTAGTCACAAGGCAGGGGAAAGATTATCAAAATGATATTAAAGCACGTAATACTTGTAATAACAAAAATAAGAAAGCAAAAAAGGAATTTGAAAAGAAGCTATCAAAGGAATGTAAACAAAATCCAAAAGCCTTCTGGAGATATGTACAATCAAAAACAAAGATGAACACAGGAGTGAGCCCTTTAGTGACTAAAGATGGTGACACAGTAGAGACAGATAGGGGTAAGGCAGATATTTTGAATACCTTTTTTTTTTCTAGTGTTTTCACAAGGGAAGATACCAAAAATATGCCTATTCTAAGTCCAGCTTCAAGGTCAAAAGGCATAGTATATTAAAATGTAGACATTTCTGTGGACGCAATAAAAAAAAAACTTCAATCTCTAAACCCTAATAAGGCATGTGGTCCTGATGCCATCCCATCGAGATACTAAAAGAGCTAAATGAGGAGATGGCCTTCCCACTTTACATACTCTTTTCTAAATCTGTTAAAGAAATGATAGTACTTTCAGACTGGAAAACAGCTACAGTTATTCCAGTATTCAAAAAGGTACAAGAACAGATCCAGGAATTACAGACCAGTGAGTTTAACATGCATTATATGCAAAATTTTATAATCATTTATTAGAGAGGCTATTATTAAACATATGACAGAAAATAAATTATATGCTGAATGTCAACATGGATTTCGTGCAAAAAGATCTTGTGTGACTCAACTTTTAGAAGTGATGGAAGACTTCACAAAGGAGATAGATAAAGGAGAGAATATAGATGTTTTGTATTTAGACTTTAGAAAAGCATTCGAATTTCGATTCAGTACCACATGAAAGACTTTTAAAGAAATTAGAGCCTTATGGAATAATAGGAAATGTACTTGGTTGGGTTAGAGACTTTTTATCAAAAAGAACTCAGAAGGTAAGGATTGGTAGTTCCTTCTCTCAAAATGCTGATGTTATTAGTGGGATACCACAAGGCAGTATTTTGGGACCAATATTATTTACAGTGTTTATAAATGATCTCCCTGTAGAATTAAAGAGTACATGTAAAATCTTTGCAGATGACACAAAACTTTTATAACTCTCCAAAATTGCATAAGGAATTACAAAAGGATATTGAAACATAGTACAGTGGTCTGATACTTGGAACCTATATTTTAATGCAGAAAAATGTAAAGTACTTCATATTGGTAAAAAACAAACCCACAAAAGGAGTATATAATGAAAATTGGGGACAAGGAAATAAAAGTATCTAAATGTGAGGAAGAGAAAGACCTAGGTGTGACTTTTGACAAAAATTTGCTATTTGACAGTCATATTGTAAATAGTATTAATAAGGCTAACAGAATGATTGGAATAATAAAAAGAACCTTACATTTATAGAAAAGGACACTTTTTTTTTACAATTATATAGGACGCTAGTTAGACCTGTTCTTGAATATGGAAACACTGTATGGTATCCAATGCTAAAGACAATCAAAAGCTCTAGAACAGGTACAAAGAAGAGCAACTAAGATGATTCATAATATAAAAGATTACTCATATCAGGAAAGATTAGAAATATCTACAACTTCCAACACTTGAGGCAAGAAGAATAAGAGGAGACTCGAGTCACTTCAGTGGTGTTCAGTGGTGCCTGTTTTGATCTAACATACGCAGGACACCATCTACTAAGCCCCCTACTGACGACGATAATTGCTTAGTCGCGGAGCCGGCATGAGTGAGAGCTCTCCCTCTGGAGGGCGCCACCACGTCCATCCAACGACAGTCCCCGATGGACTCGCCGATACCGGTGACCCGGACGGAACCAAACCAAGGTCACAGACGTGGAGAGGACATCGAAATTGAGGTCACCATGAGAGCAGGGCATGAAGAGCCACAGAATTTGAGACTTTTTTTTTTTTTAATGCTGATCGATGAGAAGGAGGATGATTAAGATGATGCTACGGATTTCCATTTCGGTCTGAGACTACATGACAGGGCTGTACTCTACGCTTCCTTTCATGATATATCCCGCCGTCAACCAGGCCCGAGAGATACAGACACCTGCAGTGTTGGTCAGGAAATTTGAGCAGCACTCTCAGAAACGCATCCATAAGTGGATGAAACTCGACTGTGTGGTCCCAGTCTTCCCAACTGAGCCCGCAGCAAACTCAACTCTGGGTAGGAGCCGGTCGGGGCAGAAAAAACACATGACTTCTGATGGGATTCGAACCCACGACCTCCCAGCCGGGAGTCCGCGACGCTAACCACTTCGCCACTGCGGCTAAAGCATGCTTTTTTTGTACTCCGCAGAAGAATGTTACAAGGAACAGTGAAGATAAGATATTTAAACAATATTCCTGAACTAACTTGAGAAAATTTACTTTTACTAATAGAGTAACCTGTTTTTGGAATGAACTAACAAACATGAAACATGCACCTAGTATTAATGTTTTTAGAACCTCATAGATAAACATGAATTATTAACTAAGATTAGATATGAATTTGATGGATAATAGGACTGAGCTAGCCTATGACTGGACCAACGGTCACGAGAAAAAAAAAAAAAAGATATATACATACAGAAGGGGCATACAAAGCCTAAATAGGCTAAGTTGTTTTTGATACAACACCCCTGATCCTGATCCTGAAGATGGCAGCATTTTCTGAGCTTTACAAAATTTGATAGGACAATTTTTGACGTCGTCGACAAAAGAATCCTTGATTTTGGCTTTGTGTGCATGTATTAGTGCCAAAAATAACGGGCAATATTTGTCTGTTTGGAATAAGTGATGTTCTTGAAATTTCTTGAACTATTCGAAGTGTTTATATTAGTATCACTGACATTTGTGTTGACAACTCACCCACTGATGAACTTTCAGTTTAATTTTGAATTTTTCAGTTCCTTTCATTGTCACTAACGTATCTGTAATACTGAAGATCACTCGAAAACAAGAAACCATAGCAGAGCAGACGAACCTTCATTCAGCGTCTGTTTTTCAACAACGGTTACCTATGATGCAACTTTCTAAAAAAAATTGCTGCGTAACTTCCTGTTCCCATAGATACATCTGAATCTGGATTTGTACATTGCTGACATTCATTTATTGGCAAAGGCACGATGGTTGGGGGGTGGGCAGCGTGATGATATTATCAGCTTCTGGCTTTTGCCAGAGCCGACTTGAAACTGTCGACTGACTTTTGGTGGACGATGTTATCATCAAGGTGTTTCCACTCAGTTATTGCCTTTGGGAAGTATGAGTTTCGGTACTGATCGGTGTGTGTTTTCAGGAACGCAGTAGCACCTATCATTGTTTCGTATGTAGTTCTCCACTGGGTTTTGTGACAGGTACGTACTATTGCCTCTGGTGGAGCGGATGCGTCATCCTGGTTTCTGAGGTGTGATGAAGTCACTCGGGGTGATCGCTGGCACCAGACCCTCAACCACCCTGTAAAAGAATCCTCGACGTAGTTGGAGCCGCCATTCTTGGAGTGTAGTGAGCTCATGTTTTCTCAACAGACCCGTTATGAAGCCTGGCGTGGTAGAGCGGTAGTCCTTTGCTATGAAGCACACTGCATTTTTTTGTACGCGCGCTCCAGCATGTTGATCTCTTGCTGCAAGTGCGGGGTCCCGAACAATTGCTGCGTACTCCAGGACAGGTGTACAAGTGCGAGGTAGGCATTTCTTCGGCAGGAAGTGGGGCTGTGCCTGAGATTCTGCTGGAGAAATCCTAGTGTGCTATTGGCCTTCTTTGTGATGGATGTGATGTGTTGAGACCACTTGAGGTTGGCGGCGAATTGGATGGCGAGGTATGGGTTATGAGGGACTTGCTGCAGGATGGTATTATTTAGGGAGTAGAAGTAGGAGGAGGTAGAGGATTTTGCAATGCTCATGATGTAGCATTTTGAGGCATTGAACCGCATGCCCCATTTGTCTGCCCATGACTCTAGTGACTTGAGGTCCTCTTGTAGAGTGTGGTGGTCATTAAAGTCGTTGATCTCCCTGTAAATGAGGCAGTCATCTGCGAACAGGCGTACTTGGATTTGACTGCTTCTGGGAGGTCATTTATATGGCACAGGAATAGGAGGGGGCCAGCACGGTGCCTTGTGGAACTCCTGAGTCGACAGTTGTGGCGTTGGATGTAGTGCCCTCTACCACCACTTGCATGGTTCGCTTTGTTAAGAAGCAGGTAAGCCAGGTGTGGAGGGTGCCGGTGATGCCATAACTGGTCAACTTATGGAGGAGACGGTCGTGGGGTACTGTATCAAAGGCTTTTGAGAAGTCCAAAATAGCCATATCCACTTGCTTCCCTTTGTCGAAGGACATCAGGAGATCGTTGGTAGTGGTGAAGCAATTGGGTCTCGGTGGAAAAGCCTGAACGGAAGCCATGGTTGAAATTTGTGAGTATTTTTTTGTTGTTCTAGGTGGGACATGATATGGTGGCAGACTATATGTTCAAGGAGTTTACAACATACAGATGTCAGTGAGATGGGCGGTAGTTTGATGGGGTATGCCGGTCACCTTTCTTGAAAGCACAAGATATGTTGGCTCCGAGCCAATCTTGTGGTAGGCGGCCGGTGTCCAGTGAAGTCTGAAAGATTGTGGTCAGGATTGGGGCGATGTTGTCAGCCAAGTTCTTAAGTATCCGGTTTGGGATGTTGTCGTCCTGAGGCTTTGTTGGGGTTTAGCTGGTGAAGCAGCTTGGCTACACCGTGGGTGTCGACATGGATGGAATTAATATGGCTGTAGGCTTCTTTAAATTTGGTAGGGTGGACGTTGCTGCTGTGTGGTGAAGACAGATTTGAACTGTTTTAGTAGAATGTTTGCTTTGGTCTGACTGTCGCCGTGGAGCTGGCCGTCCTCTCTAAGTGGGGATACATATTAAATGAAAGTTCAATTGATGTTGGCATTGTGCATCCTTACGAATTTGAGGCTTGCACCAAACAGTAAGTAGCGTGTTTGTATTTAGGGAGCAGTTTGGACATTAATTTCTTTCTTAGATGTGGGGAAGAAAATGGTGAAACCAAGGACAGTTTTTCTGGTGTAATACTGATTCTGTTTTCAGCAAACGCTGGATGCTGGACGCATTGGAATTGCTGGTCAGGCTCTTTGTATCGCTCAGGTATGGTGGGCGCTTCTTTCTGTGCTCAATCAGAAACAGACTGCAAATCGAACTGATTGGTTTTCCTTTAGGTGTTGTAAACTCTCAGTGATCCTAGATGGCCTGCAATTGATCTTCCCCCACTCCATTCAACATTTTAGCTCAGAAAAATCAGAAACAGTCTGTGGATATTGCTGATGGGGATTGTTTTTTTTTACTTTTGTTGGTTTTCTTTTTTCTTTTGTTGTGTTTTTTTCGTTTTTGATATTTGTGCCTCTGAACAATCAGAAATACATTGCAAGTGATGCTGATGTTTTGCTATTGAAATACTTTGGCCTAAGTATTTATCATTTTGTTTTCTCTTTAAGTGTCTTAACCACCAAACATTCAGTCTGAAACAGATTATGAACATTGCTGTGTTTCTCCCTTTAAATGTTTTACCTGGAAATAACCTGTAACAGACCTTTGGAGGTGTATTCGATTCTTTTCTCTTGAAAGGTGGTGGGAGGTTTGAGACACCAGCGTCTTGACCGTTCTGGCCTTGCAGGCTGACACAAACCCTAGCAGCAAAATGTTATCAGAAGTGAATTCTCACAGATTACAGTGTTTATCAACATAGAATATTTATTTGCTTTTTTCTTTCATTTCAGTGATCTTAAGATGCGGGCTAATTTTTCTTTTCATACAGAAAACAAGTTGCACAATGTACAGTTTTTAGAAAAATATGTGTTGTCAATTTTTGTTTAATCTATATATATATAATGAAAAGAAAGAAATTTGAACTCTTTATTAGAAAAAAAAAAGGAAGAAATATCCGACAGTTTTCCTGACTGAATAATGGTTATTTCATTCTGAGTGAATTCTTACATCACTGCTAAAGTTTGTTTGCTGCTGCGGGATATACTTGTCCTGCATGATTTCTTGTCTCTGTGTTGTTTGTAATGGAGCAGGTGTTGTGGATGATCCTGTTTGATGTCGATGTTGATGTTGGTGTGGTGTCATGTCACAGGCCTCGCTGGAATGTGCCATTGATTATGCCTTCAAGCGGCAGAGTTTTGGCATGCCTATTGTCAAAATGCAGACCATTCAGGTGAGGTCATCTGTCGTGCCTGTGACACAGGAAGTGTCGTCATGATGTTGTCGACAAGACACTGGCATTCAGTGGGATTATTCTCGGGGATGGCAAAATTGGTACTTAAAAGAAAGTTTAGGAGCATCGGTCTGCGTACACAGAAAGCAAAGAAAGAAAAAGAAAGTTTGTGTTGGGCTTTGTTTTTGTTTTTTGTTCTTTGTTCTTTTTTGTTGTTGTTTTTGATTCATCAGAATGATCAAATCTGTGACAGATTTCACAAAATCAAACAGCACTAACTGACAAAAGTTTCAAAAGAAATGATGTTTGATGTATGTGGACTTGACAGCTATTTCTTGGAAATGATTTAAAGAATAGTAATAAGACAAAAAGCAAACGCATGTGATATTCATCAAGCTTTGATCCCTGGCAACCGTAATTTACCGCAGCAGTATCTTCACAAGCAAAACTTCGTACTTCCGTTCTGCTGAACTGGTAGAAAACAAGAATGTCGCCAAACAGGTGACCATCAGGAATATTTTCCTGTCATGGTTCTGGCAAGGGTTCTATGTCTTTGAAGAAGGTGACAGCTTGGGAGGACAGCTTGCTTTTACAAGGATTCCGTGAGTGTAGGAAAAGGTGACAGTTTGGCAAATTTGGCAAGCTGCTCAATATCTGCAGCTTATGGCCAAGAAAATCATAAGGCAGAAATGTGTTGCAGAACTGGAAATAGATTAAACTGAATTACAGGTCTGGTACATTGTTTACTGTTGGTTGCAGAAATGTGTTGCAGAATTGGAAATAGATCAAACTGAATTACAGGTCTGGTATATTGTACTGTTGGTTGCTTACCATTATTAGAAGTTTTGAGTTCTTTCTCTTGACTTATGTTCATATTTCCTGTTATATTCTTCATTAGTCTGCAACAAATCTACAGTGCCTAGAGTCTAATGGTTAGGTGATATTTAGCTTGAAAAAGAAGACAAATCATGGGTCAGAAGAGTTGATTGCAACAAGTACTCATGCTCCTTTTTTTGCTTCCTGTACTGAAGGAAGACAACTAGACATAACTGTGTGTTCCTCACTGTCTGTGAAGTTCGCATTCATTGTGAGAGTTGTGGTTACTGGCAAAGTCCCGATGTGTGGTGTGGTGTGTGGTTGCGGTTAGCATTCACTGCGAGAGTTGTGGTTACTGGCAAAGAGTTGTGGGTTACTGGCAAAGAGTTGTGGTTACTGGCAAAGAGTTGTGGTTGTGGTTACTGGCAAAGAGTTGTGGTTACTGTTGTGGTTACTGGCAAAGAGTTGTGGTTACTGGCAAAGTCCCGATGTGTGGTGTGATGTGGGGTTGCAGACCAAGCTGGCCGACATGGAGACCAGGTTACAGAGCGCCCCGCCTCCTGACCTGGCATGCTGCCTTGTTGAAAGATGCCGGCAAACCCTTCTCCAAGGTCAGTGATGAGCCCTTGCCCACGCCAGCTGGCTTACGTCCCCTGCTTTTCTGAGTGGCACTCGGCCTGCCAGCAGTGCACGCTAATGTCAGTCGTTTCATGGCTTGCTGTTCTAAACTAATGGTATCTGACTGGCCAAGGCATGAATATTTGTGATTTCGTTCGCATGCTATATGCCTGTTTGCATGGCTGAAAACACTGTTGTGTTTAAAAATGTATTTTGTGGTTGCAGACTGGCTCTCTCCTCTTCTGACTGGATGAATAGGTTAGAAAACATTGGGGAGGGGGGGGGGGGGGGTTGCATGCTCAGAAGTCACACAAGCTTAAGAAAGAAAGACAAAAAAAAAAGGGGGGGGGGGGCACACCCACCCTCAACTGACCACAGAACAGATGAAGGACAAAGTACGACATGACCTACTACCTTGCTCCTGTCTTCCCTGAGCAAAAGCACAGAGTGGGTGACAGTTGTGGCCCCTCCCTGTCCACAGTCAGGACTTTCAGTTCCTGTCCTGTCTTCCCTGAGCACAGAGTGGGTGACAGTTGTGGCCCCTCCCTGTCCACAGTCAGGACTTTCTGTTCCTGTCTTCCCTGAGCACAGAGTGGGTGACAGTTTGTGACCCCTCCCTGTCCACAGTCAGGGCTTTCTGTTCCTGTCTTCCCTGAGCACAGAGTGGGTGAAAGTTGTGGGCCCCTCCCTGTCCACAGTCAGGACTTTCTGTTCCTGTCTTCCCTGAGCAAAAGCACAGAGTGGGTGACAGTTGTGGCCCCTCCCTGTCCACAGTCAGGGCTTTCTGTTCCTGTCTTCCCTGAGCACAGAGTGGGTGAAAGTTGTGGCCCCTCCCTGTCCACAGTCAGGACTTTTCTGTTCCTGTCTTCCCTGAGCAAAAGCACAGAGTGGGTGACAGTTTGTGGCCCCTCCCTGTCCACAGTCAGGGCTTTCAGTTCCTGTCTTCCCTGAGCAAAAGCACAGAGTGGGTGACAGTTGTGGCCCCTCCCTGTCCACAGTCAGGACTTTCAGTTCCTGTTTTCCCTGAGCACAAAGTGGGTGAAAGTTGTGGCCCTTCCCTGTCCACAGTCAGGACTTTCTGCTGTCTGTTCCTGTCAGCAACTGTGGCCAAAGGCTGGAGCGGATGATTGAGAGGAGCAGAGGCTGGAGGGGGGGGTGGGGGGAGGGGGGGGCTGTAGGGTGAGGAATTGAAGGGGACAGGTGATGGGTTTAGTGTGTGTAGGGCAGGGAGAGACAAGAAGACGTGGGCTTTACCATTTTGCAACAAGTTGTAACAAAGAGGGTCCGGAGATAACTTATCATTCATAGCACAGACTGACGTGGCATCGTGAACTGTGGAGAAGTTGTAGTAGAAGCATTCTTAGTGTGGTCTGAAGCTTCCTTTCTCATAATCCCTGGTATCCACAGTCATTTGGGTTGTAAGCAGCCCGAAAAATAAAACGAAAAACTGAAATTGCTGGATCGGGTTCATCAACCGTCGGGCGGAGGAGGGTGAAGGTGGATTTATATACAGGGGAGTGGTGGAAGGAAGAGGGTATGACCTTGTCCTTGATCAGATTGGTGTTGATGTATAAGCTCTTGTGTCTGATTCCCACAGTGTGATTTCTGACTGTTTGTACTTCCTACCCTGAGAAAGAGGGAGGGAATGGTGGGACTGTGTGTTTTGTCAAATGGCTAGTGCATGTGGAGGCAGGGGACTTCAAGTCTCTGATGAAATGTGTGTGGATTATTTACTGGAGGTGTGGGTCTGCCGTTCCTGATCATGACCACAATGTGCAAGAGGACCCTGTTAAATATAAATGCGAGCATATGGCAGCCTTCAAAGAATGGTAAGGTCATGGTATACCTCTTGGTATGAGATGGTCATGTGCTAGGCCTTGTTTGTGTGTGTGTTTGCATGTATGTATAGGAACAGCGGAGGAGGGCAGTCCAGGAGTTACGAAAATACCACTCCATGGCCAACATTCCAAAGTTTTTAAAAAATTGAAACCACCTTTAACAGTGCTTGAGAAAAAAAGAAAAAAAACAACCTTGCCATACAAACACATCATCATCAAATCGCAGACATTGTGTAGGTCATGCATCCCTTCGCATGACCTCCTCTTGCCCTCTAATATCTTCTTCTCCTCCCCCCCCCCCCCTCTGCCGCCGCCGCCCCCCCCCCCCCCCCCCCCCCCCCCCCCCCCCCCCTTCTTCTGCTGACACCTCAAACAAAGTTTATGGTGAGTGTAAGTGATTAAATGGAACAGAAGTTCTGCTGCTGCTTCCTTCCCTTCTGCTGAACGTTTCAGGCCGATTCTGTCAGGTCCTGTGATTAAGTTCTGCTGTTACCCGCCCACTCCCCCATCAAACTGTTTGGTCACTGCAGATGCTCCAGTAGAAACCGTTCAGCCTGTATGTGTTGTAGCTGTCCATTCAGACGGCGGATCTACATCTTCTGAGCATTTTGTTGCACCCTGTTATGGGTGAAAGCCACCTCTATAAAACACCAAGCCGCACGTCAACGCTGTAGTCTTTAACAGTTTTCTTAAACACATCAAAACCTAAGGTCAGATGAGGTAATGTTGTTTATAGCCCAGCCGACCGCAGTGCACCATAGGGGCAAATAAGACTTTTGTAGGCCTTTGAAGATGAAACTGAAATTCTAAGAAAATGAAGTTAAAGTTTTATGAAGACATGGAGATAATTTTTAATGAAAAGCAAAAAACGGAAACAAATCAGCTATATTAGTTTCTGAACTGTGTGCATTTAAACTTAGAGGTTATACAGTGATGGTAGTTAAAATACATAGAACACGGTTTAGTTCAAACTTGAACTGAGGCTGGTGACTTGTCCATGATTTTTTGCATGCAGCATCAGGTATGTAGAAAGGTGCAGGACTTTGCACGATGACCACCTCAGCAGTCTCTGTACTGACACTGCCAGACCCGCTCCTTTCGGCCAGTGATGCATTCAGTCAGTCGGTGCCTTTCCTTTCTAGTCCCTGTTAGTTTGACAGCTGTAAGGGTAAAAAGATTTATGTTCAGAGTGAGAAGTTTGAAAAGGTATTAGTGTAATAGGGAGCCAAGAGGTTAAACCATGACCAGCTGACACTTAATACATGCTTTAATCTTTTTTTCTTAAATCAAGATGTAGTTTGTGTGTGTGTGTGGGGGTGCATGCATGCGTGGAAGCGCGTATGTGATTCTTTTTTTTTAGGAATACACAAAGTCACATATTTTCATTGTTGTTGTTTTGTATTCAGGAGGCAGCGATGGCAAAGTTGGCCGCCTCTGAAACAGCTACATACAACGCTCATCAGGTATGACTATATGCTCCTTTTTTTTTTATCAAGTTACAGCCAATATTTCTCATATGTCCTTTTCACAGCTTTTAATCAAAGTAATCTATTGCTAAAATTGTGAGTGAAATGATTCCAGACTCTGGATTTTTCTGTTTCATTTCATGTTCATCCAGATGTTTGTGTTCCCCATTGATATAAACATCATTTCTCTCATACCTTTCTGTTGTTTGGGATAGTGTGTAAAGGTAACAGCTTTAACCTTCCTTTTTTTTTCATATCATTCAGACAGCTAGAAGACAGGGAATTAAGTTTATTGCTCTAGATAGCTGTCGGTCTTAAGGGTTGCTTCTCCAGTGATAACCTGATCATAATATCGGGTCTGGTGTCATCAGTGTTTTAGTCATTGTTGTATGGAGTTGCACTGGGCTTCATCTTAGCACTATTTTTTGTATGTGAACGTCAGGGACGCTGCCCCCAGGGATGCTGCCAGTAATATGGGGACACTCTTTGTCTTTTTCATCCATGTTTGTGTTAACCTGTCAATCCAGGGTTGTTCAGAATTTTCCCCCAAACACTGCCCTCGTTGTCATAGATTCTTTAACATGCGCCGAGTGCATTCTAAACTTTTGGACTTCAGTCATCACCACCATGCCAGAAGACTAGGTCTCTGATGACCTGTTAACTCGTGTGCCCAAATGCCCTTTGGGTCAATTTTGGTCTGTGCCAGACGAGCATTCAGGACATGTAGCTTGGAAAGGAACTTGCCCAGACCTTGCTTTCTTCTAGGTACACTCAATTTTGCCAGATAATTCAAAGGAGTAACGTTGTCTTTTTATGTGTGTGTGTGTGTGTGTGTTTCTTTTTCATCAAAAAACCCTCCAGAGCTGTGCAAAGAATGGC
The DNA here is from genome assembly GCA_016801955.1 of Conus betulinus. Lineage (NCBI taxonomy): Eukaryota > Metazoa > Mollusca > Gastropoda > Neogastropoda > Conidae > Conus > Conus betulinus. The sequence goes on along the minus strand of JADBJO010007358.1, from coordinate 10,340 downwards.
TTACGTGTGAGTTTGTGAGGCATCAGAATCCTGGTAATGTATCATAACACATGAACTTTGAAATGTTGACACACGATCGATGTGTAGTAACAAAATGAAATTGTTACCAGGTTGAGGTCCGATGCATAAACAAGAGGGGAAAAACACCCATTATTTGTACTCCAGGAGTGGAGGGCCCGACTGCTATAGCTCATGTGGTAAAGCGCCGTACTGCAGCGCCGACTCGTAATCTTGGAGTTGGCGGTTTTTGAATCTGCACTGGACGGTTTCGGTACAGTGGGATTTTTCCCTCGGAGTTAACATTGGTTCTGACTCCATAACCGAACGAGGTTCCATGTGTTGAACGCAACATCTTTAATCTTGCACTCAGGTAAAATCCAACCCACAACTTTCGGAGAGAGAAGGCCAGTTTGTGGATGACACCCATACACATAGCATGCCCCTCACCTTCCTCCGAAGTTGGAGTATGGCTTGCCTTAATGGCGGGGGGGATAAAAAACCGATCATACACACAAAACTCCACTCCTCCTCTTTGTTGGGCAGATGGGATTAATCCCTGCTGGTTGTGTATTAACAGGGAGTGTCCGCAAGGAGTATCAGCCTGCGTACGCAGAAGAGGATAGAATCCAGGAGGTTAGAATTCTCTCCCTTGTTAGATAATAGGGCCCCAAGCCATAGGCCCCCCCTTTCCATTTACCCACCGCGTCTGCATGTGTTTTTCAGCGTCTATCCAGCTAATCCAGATCCTGGGGGGATGGGGTTTTGTGACGGACATGCCAGCCGAGCGCCATTACCGGTGATGCCCGCATCACAGAAATCTACGAAGGTACCAACGCGAAAATCCAGCGACTTCTGGTCATCATCGCCCCGGGAATCTCAATCAAGGAATTTCCATATAGTTTGGTTTAGAGTTCGATCGGACATGTTGATGTTGGACACCTTGTTGTTTTTTTTGGAGGCGGTAATCTGGGATCTGATGGCGTGTAAACAGAAGAGCTGCTACCATAACCCTCTGCATGAGGAGGATGCTGTCGTCTTTCGTCCCAAATTCCGATTGTCTTTGAAAGATATTGTAGCGAAACTCGTTTGAAACTCAGACATGTGTAAACTAGATTTCTTCCCCCCCCCCAGTTTTGAACCGTACATTTTTAACAGAGTAATTTGTTAAAGATCGATCAAAGAGGGTAAATTTCTTGAAGACAAAAGTTATGTTAAACATTACATTTTTCTGGCGTTTTTTCAAAGTACGTTTGTATAAATGTCTGTCTTTTTGTACATATTCACACTATTATATCTAACATTGAGCAGGTAATACACATGAACAGGGTTACCTGATTTATACAAGACAGTTTTAGGTAGCTGTGTCATACACTTTGTGTTGAACAGTTTATAAATAATTTAAATTTTGTCTGTGATACTTGTGCCTGCTTTTTGAGTGCTTGCTGTTAGGGAATCCTGATATGAAATCTGTTGTGAAACTTCTGAGAAGAGGTCAGGTGTATGTTGCGTGTGTCTCATTGAAAAGGTCTTTATCGAACCGCAAGGCAATCCAGTATTTCCGATCTCTTTTCCCTGTACTCTGTTAATAGTTTGCGACAATGCTTTTTTTAACCTTCTTCCAGATATCGAAAGAGACATGTTTTTGGAACTATACACAGTCGGAAACTGTGGATTGTGAGCCCCCCCCCCAATTAATCCATGTATTTTCCATAGTTTTGAGTGTATTTTACTGTATCTATCTCCCTGTTCACTGAAGCCGGCTGTCGGGGATCCTGATGGACCATCAACTTTTCAGTCGTTGACAGTTGAAAACTGTAACAGGCGCGGCAGGTTCACACGACGTTACCCCCACCATACTCAGTTGCGTGCGGCAGTACTTGGTTTGTTGCTCTGTAGAGTTTATTCCAAACGTCCAACCGGTACTTGCTCATCATTAAGAAGAGTAGAGTTCAAATAGAAATGGTTCTTTCCTTGTTTTCGCCCCTCCTTGTCCGCGCTGTTGGATTGTAACCGACAATCACCATTTTGCTGACAAACTGCAGTTATGTTTCTTGAAAAAATCAGTAAAAAACCAAAAAAAAAAAAAAAAAAAAAAAAAAAAAAAAAAAAAAAAAAAAAACAAAAAAAACAGGTGGAAAAAAAAAAAAAAAAAAAAAACAAGCAAAAAAAAAAAAAAAAAAAAAAAAAAAAGAAAAAAAAAAAAAAAAAAAAAAAAAAAAAAAAAAAAAAACAAAAAAAAAAAAAAAAAAAAAAAAAAAAAAAAAAAAAAAAAAAAAAAAAAAAAAAAAAAAAAAAAAAACAAAAAAAAAAAAAAAAAAAAAAAACAATCCCATGCAAGTGAGAAATTCTTTTCTTTTCCACAAAAAACAACCCCACATTTCTCTTTTCGTTCAATTAGTTCCAGCTATATAACGACTTTCCTTGCCATGTCTGTGCAAAACCTGGGGGGGGGTGGAGGAGCCCAGGAAGCAAACAAAATGAGGTGCATGGGGTCAGCTAAGGCTATGTTGAGGATGGTCTTTTTGTTTAGTGTCAAGCGGCAGAGGGGTATCCTCCTTGGAATGAACAAACATGGTTTTTGCCCCTCCCAGAACCTCAGGTCGCAGATGCTTTGCTGGGGGGGGGGCATGCTTACGCTGACGAGCAAAAAACCAAACTTCGAAAAAAATCAAAGATTTCAGAAAGAGCAGTCTTTAAATAAATACAAATATGCACAATTTTCCCACACGAGTTTTATAATTCCCCAAGTACTCTTGTAAGTTTGTTGCAGATTTTTTAGGTGGTCCCCCCATGAAAATGCCTCCTAGAAGAGGTCTTTCAAGATCACCAGAAAAACACTCACCAACCGAAAAAAACACACAGACGCCAGGGACCCTGTGTGTGGTGTTGTGGTGTGTGTTGTGTGTTGTGTTTGCGTAGGGGGTTCCGGCAGTCAAAATTCCCCCCCCCCCCTCAATTCCGGTTCCATAGGGACCAATGGAGACAAATAAGTAAGTTGCTGTGTGGCAAGGATTTTGAAGGGTAAATACGGTTGGGGTTCCCGGTCAGACTCCCGTTCAGGGCAAATTATCCTGTGGTTTGGGGCTTGAGTTTTGTTTGGTTGTAGCTTACACCAACATACAAGAAACAACAAGAACCGGACCGTCAGGGAAGGGAAAACAGAGCAGGAACACGAGAAAGGGCAATGTTTTGAATTGACCACATCTTTGAAGAAAAAAACACACTCCTGTAAAGCTCTCTGGTTTGAAATTGCTTACCCACCGTCCGCCCACCCCCTTGATAACCCGACCCCACTTCTCTGCGCCCCCTCTCACACTCTCTGCTGACCTAGTGTGGTCCTTCACAAGAAAAAGCTCTTGTCTCTAAGGGGCCAGTGACATTGTGGTCGCTGGACCTGATGTTTTTACATCAATTTTAACTTTGTGTCTTCGACTTGAAATCTTATCGCCTTTTTCATCAAGGTCAAACTAAAAAAAAAAAAACAAAAAAACAAAAACAACCAACAAAACAAAAACAAAAAAAAAAGGTGGGGGGGAAGTGGAACCACGGTTGGACATGAAAAAATGTTTCGAAAGGCAGGAGTTTTTGCTCAATCAAATATGGGATTTGAGGGATAATTTTTTAAAAAACGTGGAAAATTTCCAGAAAGAATGGGGAAAGGTTGATGGGCCTATTCTGGTTCAGCTCTATGCTGAAGCTCATAGGTTAGGGTTTTTTAATTGGATCTTTGTCTCGGCCTGAACAGTGAACTACAAAAAAAAATGTTTATGCGAAGTCTCTGTGTGAAAAAGGTTCTTTGGCAAGAGAGATGAATTGTTTCAAGTGTCTCCTGTGTTTGTTTTTAAAATAGATACAATCACAGAGATAGAGAAGAAATTTCATCTTCTGCTAAAACGTGGTCGGTTGTGTTTTTTTGTTTAAAGTTATGTTTGTATCTCCCCTGTATATATAAGGGAGGTTCATCTTTTTGTGTTATGTTTTAAAATTGTAAATGTAAAAGAACAGTTGAATTTTTGTTTTTTAAAACACCAGTTTCGTGACGAAGAAACACTAAAGATTATTGCATGCAAACAAAGCGAGAAATCATGTCTAAAAATTGGGTTTTTTTTGCAGTGGTCGACTGACAGTTCGTCTTGTGATGGTAAATCGGCACAGAGGTCAGAACACTCTTGTTGCCTGTTAGCGTTTTTGCCAAAAGACTCCCATCCTAAGCATTCCAATGATATTGTGCTGTTTTGGCAAACCTGAAAAAACAATTTTTTGGCTCATCACAGCAACCAAATGTGGTTTCTTTTGTCTTGTTGTTTTAGGTCCTTTATGGCATATGGCTTCTTTTTTTTTTTCAATTCTTGCAGTAAGTAAAAAGATACAGTCTGTTTCATCTCTTGTAACAGCTGATGACAGATCAGCTAGGCTGGGAAGCTCACCAAGGTCTTTTTAATATTTTAATCCCTCTTGTGGAACACATTTGAGGATAGAGCCCGGGGCCAAATGTTTCCATTTCTCCACCATTTGTTTATGAACATGTTACGACTCCCTGTCGGTCTTCGTCTTTGCTCTCCATGTTGCATCTTACTTTTTGCTCCTCATGTTGCATCCTTCTACTTTTTGCTCCGTCAGGTTGTCTTTTAGTCTTTGCTTTTTTTCCCCTACGGCTTGGACTTCAAGTGGGCCTACCTGCTCTGCTGTTTCAAAAAAGAAAAATATAAGGAGAAAAAAAAAAAATTAACAAATCATAAACACAATACAACAAACAATGAAATCTCAAGAAAAAAAAAACCCAATTGTTTCATAAAAATATTAGAAAGGCTGTTTGACTCTTAAACCCTGAATGCTTCCTATCAACACAACAAAAACAAATAAAAAAGATTTTGGTCAAGATTAAACCGAGATGCATGCAAACTGGCTCATCCTGGGACAGATTATTAGTTTTTTGCGGAGGGTCTTACCCTTCCTCCAGACTGTTGCAGAAAATGTGGTGCAATCCCCGTCACACAAAACTAAACTGAACAACACGTTGTGTGCTTGGCGGTCTTGGCACAGTGTTGAATTAAGGACATAAAATGTGTGTGGAACAAAATCTCAATTGTAATTTGTTGGTGGTGTTTTTTTCATTATTGCTTTTGTTTTTTTTTTTTTGGGTTGTCCCTCAATGTTTAAAGAAGTGTAACTTTGTTGGTGGTGTTTTCATTTGTTTTTTTGTTGGTTTTGGGGGTTGTTCCCCACACACGTTCAAGAAGTTTAATTTTTGTTGGTGGTGTTTTCCATTATTTTTTTTGTTTTTTTTTGAGTGCCCCACCAGTGTTTAAAGAATTGTATTTTGTGTGGTCATGGTTTTCCTTATTGGTTGTTTTTTCTTTTTTTTTTGAGCCCTACTAAATGCTAAAGGACGTGTACATAACATAAATAGTCTCAAAACACAATCTTTTTCCTTCTCTTACCTAAGAAAAACCACCAACAGAAAGGAAAATTGAATATTGTTTTTTTGTCTCCAATTACATGCGCAGAAGCAGTGAAAAGCAATTTTACAATGTTTCGAAGGCAGTGCAACGGCCGGGGGGGGGTGGGTGGGTGGGGGGGGGGGGGGGGGGGGGTGGGGGGGGTGTGGGGGGGGGGGATTGCAAGAAAAATGACAGCATATCTCCCCTGAATGAACATATGCAAAACCCGAACAGTCAAATATCAGCACATCAAAAGGTGACCTATAAAACGTTTTGGATTCTGTTTAAACCCACCAGGACTGGGGCCTGTTTTTTGTGTTTTAGGGTCTGTAACAAAAAAAAAAGGGGTCACACATAATTTCTTAGCATTTCTGACTTTTGTAAAAAAATTCATTCACATGTGGTCCAGCCGCCAAAAGTTGGCTCACTGAACAGGACTTGGAAATCACCGTCCCATCGTTGTAAAATCATCAGGCTGTTGTACAGAGAAGTGGCTTCAACACCAAAATGATTTCCATTGTAATGTTTCAACTTGAATGAGCCTTAGTCCACCTGTCTGCAAACAGTTTGTTGGAAGTCCAAAGGGAACGAACTCGACTATTCTTGTGCAGATTGGTACTGGTAGGTAGGGTATAAGTATTGCTTATATTCCAGCCGACCGCAAAGGGCCATATCAGGGCTATCATCGCCTTTGGAGTCCATTCACAAGTCATAAAAAAAGAAAAGAAAAAAAAGCTCATGTTCACATACAATCAGTTCCCACTAAAAAAAACCCAAACACACCAGCAGAGGTTTTGTTTACAAATCTAAAATAACAAATAATTGTTGGAATCTTTCACAAATTCAAAAGTTGAAAATCAGATGGGACAATCTCTGTACAAGTTTTTCCATGGATCCCTTCTGGGCTGTAAAATGTTTTATGTCGCACAGCATGCAATTCCAACACTCGTAAAGAATAACGTTCCACCTGTTGCTGGTACAAGAACTATGGAAATCACCCGGAGCTTCTTCCCTCTTTTTTCTTCTCTTTACTTCTTCTTCTTCCTTCACCTTTAAAAACAAAGATGAGATGAGTATAATAGGAGGTGGGGCCTTGTGCAAATGATACAAAGAGTGTTTTGATCCTTTATATTTACAAACAGCTCCTCAGAGAACATGTAAAAAAAACCCGCTTTCCAGGTGTGGGATGGATTTTGAACATTTTTGTTTATCCATCCGGGCAAATTCCATCAAAGCAGCCATTCCGTCATACATGGCAACTGTTCTGATTGACAATGAATAGACTGCTCCCAACACACCACATCTGACCTCTTCCATTCTGTTTTGGAAATACACATATTACAACGCATGTAATAACAATGTTAACACAGCATGTACAATATGACACAGCATTTATAAAGCACCTTTCCAAAGTTCAAGGGCACTGACAAGCACACACAGACTGTCGTGTTACAAAACGGGCTGCCTACTTGGCTAGTGCGGAGCCTTAAGGAGCTGCCTGCCGTGTTTCCATTCCCGTCGTTTGTTTCCGATGTCAATCCAGTCATTATCGCTCACAAGGAAACACCTTTCCTTACTTTCCTTTTTTCAATCTTTCAAATTTCTCACAACACCACAAGTGCAATGCTTTGTGTTACATGTCCATCCATACCACCGTCCGAACAGGCCCTCCGCCTTCCAAAAGGTTGATGATGTGGATTTTAACATGCATGCAGGATGTTTGTGTGCATTCACAAATAAATTTTGGTTTACATTCTCATTCAAAAAGGACTGTTTTGGAAAATGGAGTCGGAATCCCAATGTTGCCAGTCCACGGTAAAAATCACCTCGTACCAAAATGGCCCAGTAGATATCAAATACCCACAGCCCAGGATCGCCAAGATTCACGAGTCTAGCAACTCTGCCAACTGAGCTAAAAATGGCCCATAGAGATCAAACCCACAGCCCCAAGGATCGCCAGATCACGAGTCTATGCACTCTGCCACCGAGCTAAAAAATGCCCAGTAGAGATCAAAACCCACAGCCCCAGGATCGCCAAGATATCACGGTCTACTAAGCACTCTGGCCACTAACTTAGCTAGACAAAATTGGCCAGTAAGATCAAACCCCCGCCCCAGGATCGCCAAGATCACGAGTCCACAACGTCTGCAACTGAGCGGCTCTTTTCCCGGGCCACAACTTGTTTAATTAACATGCAAAAAAAAAAAAAAAAGAACAACGCTTTCAGGACTTGAAAGATGTAGAGGGATGAAGGATCAAGCACGTTGTTTTCTCCTCTCTTTTCTCCTTTCCCCCCCCTTTGTTTGCCTTTGGGTGTGAACGCTGTTTACCACTTCTGCAGGCACCTAACCAATCATGAAGGATGCTGGGAGTATCGGGGTCTGCTCGTCATACGGCGGAGGCATCCAACGTCCATGGCAGTCCCAAGCAGGGAACAAGACGTCGGCCGAGGAGAAGCGAGTGGAGCTTTCCTGACGTCCGAAAACCTTCCCAGTGAAGACGTTTGAACACACCACGTCACAGGTTGACCATCCTCCCCACCACCCATCTTCCATGGTGCTGCCGAGGTGAAAAGAGATTAGGTGATAAACTGAATGTTGGGAAAGCACCTTTAAAAAACCACACGCCTCTCTCTCCACATCTTGTACAAAAAAAAAACTGTAATCGCACACTTGTTTCCAGACCCCGCAAGTCACACGTTGCCACAGGCCGACAAGTGGAAAAAAAACCATCCCTCTTCCTCATAATATTCTCAAGACCCATACACCAAAAAACTTGCCTTTTCAGAGGGCACATGCCTCATCATGAACTCATTTCCAGCACAACTCCACAGAAAACAAACAATCGTTCAAAACACAACGGGATTAAAAAAAAAAAAAAAAAAAAAAAAAAAAAAAAAAAAAACAAAAAAAAAAAAAAAAAAAAAAAAAAAAAAAACAAAAGAAAAAAAAACAAAAAAAAAAAAAAAAAAACAAAAAAAAAAAAAAAAAAAGAAAAAAAAAAGTGTAATCCCACAAGCAAAATGTACATTTGCCCAAAAGGGCAATGATAAAAGCAGTGAAACGAATTTTCATTCTTTCAAAAGTTAGAAAACAAAAAAAAAAAAAAAAAAGAAGAAAGGTGATGCAGGAAATGTCCCACCGCAGGCCCTCTATTTGCACTCTGTCGTTGCGTAACAGAAATACAACACCTGTCCCATGACCCCCTGATCTTAGAAAGAACAGAGTTTGATTACCGGAACAGGGTGAAAAATCCGAGACACCATCAGAACCATTTTTAACAGGGTTTACGGCCACCGGATTCCCAAACTTGTCCTGTAAACGATGGGCCGTATCATCATTGTCTTAATACACATATGACTAATGAGACAAAAAGAAATGCCCAAAGCAGGGATGTAAGATTGACTGGAGATAATGTTTGTCCAATGATGTGGCCGGGCTTTCAACCGCACTCGACCCGGGCTGTAAAAATGGCTAATGATGTGGTCTATAAAACCATTGAAACAAAAGGATGCACTAAAGGAATACATTTAGACATATGGATGCTGGACAAAAAGTATACAAAGATTATCCTTTGCGTCTTTCTTTTTTTTCAGAAGACCCGGACTGGTTGTCGAGGAAGGTTTCATTTCCATATTTCACACAGCCTTACCTTCTTCACAATTATTTCCACACTGGGCCCCCGCCTTCCTCCTTCCTACGCCTCACGTACTTCCCAATTTGTTTTCTACCCTCTCAGATCATTGTTACAAATGACAGAAAAAAAAAAATGGTTTGCTGTGAAACCTCTGACAGAATTATGTTTCAAGTAGCATGTATCAAGGATTAAAAAAGACCAAAACATAGACAGAGTCAACAAAATCGCCAACAAGTAGGGCCTAATAGCATGGGACAAATAATGATGGAAATGCTCAGCAAGCACCATCAAACCAAACACATTATTATGCTATGTTTGAAGAATGTCCATCACATTACCAACACACTGGACCCTGTATAAAAAAATTGTCACCTTATTATTAATTATCACATTATCATTACCAATTATTATTATTCAGCTTTCAAGCAAACGTGGTAACCCGTAAAGATTCAAGAACATCGCCCAAAGAAAAGAAGAGGGGGTTTATGTTGCCTGCACCTAATGCTAACAAAACTTTTGTGTAAAGCTTGATGGTTGGCCTGTAGAATTCCTTCCAAACACTACAACAACAACAAAGCCCCCCATTTGCATAAATAAAACAATGCAGAATTTTTTAATTGTGAAACCTCATTATTTTGCTAAAATTCAGTTTCATGTTCACATGATGGTCTTGTGTTTTCATATTAAAAAAACAAATTATACCCTCCTCCACAACCCACTTGCTTTTAATCATAAAAACCCACAATTTTTCATTTTCTGCCTTTCAATAAATGTAATATTTATCTTTCTAAAAAAAATATGTGACATGTACACATGTATTAACTTCCTAGCAACAAAAATCCCTCATGATAACCTACCAAACAGTCAGCACACACTGTATCAGGATACTGAATGAAAATTCCCCAGCATGAAAATACAGGGTGTAATTTGGAATAGGCTGCAAAATGCATGGTGACAAACCTCAATTGTGACAAGTGTTTCACTGGAATTGACTTGTCTTTCTTGTTTGAGGCATGTACTCTGCCTGTTACCCTTTTTTTAAAAACTAACTAAAAAATAAACCTCAATATCACGCAACCACATGTTCCCCACTGTAATTACCAGCTGCGGGGGGGATTGTTTTCTTTATAAAACTTCTTCCACAGGACGCATTTTTCAGATACAGAACCCGCAAAAGAAGAGAACCACGGTAGTGAATACGGCTATTAACAGAAACCCTGCAAAACGAAATTTGTTAATACGACATCCTCTTCCCATGGTCGG
>JADBJO010007357.1:92500-114433 GCA_016801955.1 Conus betulinus | reverse complement strand
CTTCGGTGCGAGCTGAATGCAAGGATTCCTGGTCAGGATAGGGTGCAAGCGGTGATTGGTGGACAGCCCTGACGACCTCTTCAAGTTGGGCGTCGATGTGGACTTCACGTTCCTGGGCTGCAGCACCTCCTTGTCTGTGAGCCATAGGGTCTTCTGGAGGACGCGGTGATGTACATCCGTATTCAAACCATGATAGTATTTCTGTAGTTTCAATTGTTCTTCACGTTTTTGTTCTAATGTATTTGTTTGTCTTTCCTGTCCCTCAATATTTGTGGACTAAGACGTCGCTTGCAGTTTAAAGAATTTACGAACTCTATATTCACCGAGTAGAACTGATGCACAAGACTGACTATTTCGTGGACTGCTTTAGTAATCTTGGTTACTTTATTTGCTTTGTTTAGTCGGAAAATACCTTTCACATCTAAGATCCGGTGCATAGCCATTGCCTATAAAAAAAAATATATATATATATAAATATATATGAAGATTTTTTTTAATCAGTTATTGGAATCTGGGGCCAGTGATGATAGTGACTGTTTTTTGGGGTTGAAAATCAACAAACTGTTGACAGGTTATGATAAAGATCTGCTCGTCGGTTCAGTTTATATTCCCCCAGAGAAAACTGCTTATGGTTCAGTTAACTGTTTTGATGATTTGGAATCTAGTCCTATACGTCATGATCGTAACTGCCATGTACTTCTTATGTGAGATTTTAATGCTTATACTAAATGTTTGCCTGACTTTCTGAAGCTTAATACATATATCAGTGACATTATTGCTGATAGTTGTCACTTGTGTATTGACGATTTTGATATCCCTATCGCGAGATGTTCTCAGGATGTACGTCGACCTAATAACTATGGCTATCGACTTACTGATTTTTGCAAATCACAGAATTTGTTTATGTTTACTGGGAGAATTGGCAGAGACGCAGGTATTGGTCGATGCACTAGTAGTGGATGTATTCTGATTGATTATATGTTGGGTTCACCATACCTGTTCAAGAAGCTGGGGCGTTTTTGCAAGCCGAATGGCATTTTCGTCCACTGGAAAAGTTCAAAAGGTGTTTTGAAATGCTGTCTTTTCCTTGTCAGCTTCAACCATTGGGATCTGCCATTATCCTTTAGTTAGGTCTACTTTCACAAAATAATTTCCTTCTGGGAGCTGACACAGAAGTCCTTCAATGTCTGGGATGTGCTCCGCATCGAACACAGTGATCTTGTTTAATTTCCTGTAATCGATGCAGAACCGCACCGAACCATCAGGTTTGTCCTCCAATACAACTGGTGAGCTGTACGGAGATGTAGAAGGTTTTATGACCTTTAAATCAAGCATTACTTTGATTTCTCTCTCGACAACCTCTTTTTTGCTAACGGGAGGGGGTATGGTCTGGTTCGCACGGGTATTTCAGTAGTTAACTGAATACTATGGGGTTCAATTCCTGTCACTGTGCCTGGGGTATCTGTCAACACATCCTGAAAGTCTTTCAAATTTCTTTGAGCGGTTCTGTCTGACTTGCAGGCAAATCATTCGACAGAACCTGGGTGGTGGGGGTCATCATCATAGGATGGGGGGGTTCACTTTCGAACATTTTCTATCTCGCCTCCAAACGACCTGCACTTTTGGACAGTGTCGAGATACTGATTTTGTAGCACGAAAGATTTTCTTACGCCAGAGGTGTGCACCCAGTGTCTCGCAAAACCGAAGCCTGCAATCCGTTGATGGCTCCGTTTTCTAACACAAGTCCATCAACCATTTGATGTGGTGCCAAAACAAGGCCTTCTTCACAATCAATGGAGACTAATGCGGGTTTTGAATCATTTAGTTTGAAAGGGCAATTTTTTTTTTAAATGGAACTTGCAATCGCTAAAGAAACATCGCATTGTCTGATCGGCAGCCGACTGATTGGTGTTACTTTGTGAAATTTGGTTCTGTCCACGAGCTGACCCAAAAGGTCTACGCGGTGGTCGTTGTCCACGACCTCGGAACGTTTGCTGAGGAGCAACAGGTTTTTTCCGGTGGTGAGTACTGGTACTGATGAAAAGTCACTTGCAACCGCGGAAAGATCCCTGTCCGTTCCTATAATAGGTATATCCTTGAGGACCCCGAAAATGACCCACGATTTCCTTTCCTGTAATTTCCCTGTCCCGATGGGATTGTACATGAAGTATGAGACTTGGAAGATGGAAGATTCTCCTTTTCTAGCCACGCCCTTATCCAGGTGAGCGATGCAATACTGATCACATTTCCTGACAACGCTTTCCTCAAACTGCCTTTTTTTCTTTAAGGAAGTGGCCAGATCTTTGCTCACGCTCTGGAAAAGTTGTTTTCTAAGAAGGAGATCTCGCAGTGATTGAAAAGTTTTGTTTGTTTTTGATAAATCGATCCATCGATCTAAGCAATGACTCGTACAGATTAGAAGCGACGGAAACGATTCTCCTTTGTCAGGGCGCACAGAACGGAAACGTTCGTGAAAAAACAATCGGCAAAACATTGAAATTTCTTGAGGAGTTCTTTCAGATGATCCCAAGTTAAATTTTGTTTCGCCGCGAGTGTGTGTGGTACAGTGTTAAAAGCGGTACCTTTAAACAACGACGCAAAATACAATGTCCACTTTTTCCTTTGGCCTACCACAAGACGTTTCGTGACTTTCAAATCGGAAAAGGAACTATCGATGTCATCCGTTTTTTTTTCCCTCGAATATATGCTGTTTTTGGTTGAGGCGCGTTTTCGGAAACTGACTGGTGGAGCTCGTGGAGGTTCTCTCGATGCCTGTGATCTTCTAATTTCAACATCGGTCTCTAATTCTAATTGCCTCAACTTAAATTGACGTTCTTTATCTTTTTCTTCAGATTCCCTCTGTAGTCCTTTTTCTTCAAATTCCCCCTGTAGTATTTTTTCTTCAAACTCTAGTTCTAGTTTCCTTTTATTTTTTTTTTTTGTTGCACATAGTTTGTAAGTTTTTCTCCATCAAAACGCAAGTGTTCCGCGCTTGTTGAACATATTTATCAAAATCATCCATAATGAACCGTCAACAGATATAAACACAAAACAATTTCTAAGTATGATTAAAAATGAGGCGATGTATGATGGTGTTGTATGTTTAACAAAAACGTAGTTACAATATATACAAATAACAAATTCAATTTCCGTTGTAAACAGAAAACAGCTTACTAAAACAGGATAGATATGAAACCCAGGAATGTATTTTTCCAAATATAATTTGTTTTTCGAAAAACAGCTATATCAATTTGGAATTAAAAAAAAAAAATGAAGTTCAATGCTAATTTCTGTGTTTTTCCTAGGAAAGGAAAAAACACAATACTAAAGTTTTTTGTTTTTTTTTTTTCTGGAAATAAATTCTTTATAAAGTTTTAGTTCTTAGATGTTCTTGTTGTCAGTCTTTCTTTCTTACTTAATTTCAAATGAATTCACAAAACAAATGTATCGCCTTATACGATAAATTCAAAGATTTACAAAACAAATGGAATCACAAACAATTAAAAGGAGAGGGGGGGGGGGGGGGGGGTGGGGGGGGGGGGGATACAAACTAGTGGAAATCCTGCCTAAAAGATGAAAATGTTGAAAAGAAAACTAGACAGGAGCTTATTGTAAAGAAGTGTAGAGATTTTGAAAAAAAGGGGCTGAAAAGGAAATGAAAGGATACACAGGTTCGTAATAGTGAGATGAAATCAAGAAAAAAAGCAAAAGAAGTCCTCAGACAGCACCCTAGTGGTCACTGTCTCCCGTGAAACTGGAGACGGGAAAAAAGTATACACAATATATACAACATATAGTATAATAATAAAAAAATAAAAAACCATCAACCAATAAATGCACAATCACTCAAACGCAAAGAAAATATCACAACACACAAAAAAACAAGATAACCAAAGGAAAAACAGATGTTTATTCGGGCTGAGCAGTAATCACCTCCACCACCTACACTAGTTGAGTGACGGAGGTGAAGTCGATCCCACACTCAGAGGGGCAAGGGGAAAATCCAACGAACGATAGGAAAGGGAGAGAAATAGATATTAATGAGAGGGGAAGGGACTACCGACTCGCCAACGCCATGCCCCCGTGCTAAATCTGAAAGAAAGAAGAGGAAGAGCAGGAAGAGGTTGGGGCTATCAGTCCTGGGGAAGGGTACAAAACAAATTCTAATATTCTAGGGGAAGGACAGCGACTCCTCAACGCCCTGCCCCCTTCTGCCAGGTACGAGCAAGAGGAGGTTTGAGGCTATCGGTTCTGAGGAGCGGGACAGGTCAAAAAGAAATCCTACCGAAAAAAAAAAAACTTAACGGAGTAGAGCAACCCAAAAGAAATCTCAAACACCTGAAACCACACTTAGAAATAGAAAAGAAAAACAAATGCAAACATTCTACACAAGAAATATTTGAACTGTTTTTTTTTTCCTTCCCTAAAACCCTTGAGGGTACAAATCAAAATCGTTTTTTTTTTTTCAAATGAAAATATCTTCTTTCTTTTCCCAGGCACAAATAGAAATCTTTCTTTTTTTTTCTTTTTTTTTTCTCTAGGAGGGAACAAAAAAACAATGGTAGCTACGTCACGTCGGGGGTCACCACTGTCACACTGTCACTCTTGCACACACGCATTCATGACAGCATTTACTCCATACGCGCACGCAATCCTTCCAGTCAACCAAAAGGCGCACTACCGAATGTTTTTTTCTTCTCCCCCTCTTCTCCGGGGGAAAACGCTTTACTATACTGGTGCACAAAAAGAAACGCACATTTTCATTTCAGTCATTTCATGTGTCATTTAGCGTTCAAATATTACAACCACAGAAGAAATAAGACATCAATCTACTGTTATGTCTATTCATTATGATGTCTGACTATTCACACTGAACAGAGTCCGCTCCCCTTGGCTCCTCCCGTGCTTCCCAATCCCCGCTCAAAGTCAGTACCGGGTATGACCCTTATTTGCCCTAATCACAGCCTGGCATCTGCATGGCATGGAGGCAGTCAGGTGCTGGATCGTCTGCCTTGGGATGGCGTTCCACTCTTCCTGCAGCGCTGCAAACAGACCATCAGGTGTTGCAGGGGCATTAACTCTTGCTCTGAGGCGTCGTCGTCCAGTTCGTCCCCACAAATGTTCTATCGGGTTGAGATCTGGACTTTTAGTGATGGCCAAAGGCAGGGTGCGGATATTGTGGGTGTTGAGGAAGGCCATGGTAATGCGGGCTGTGTGAGGCCTGGCATTGTCCTGCTGGAACATGGCTCCTGGAGCGGCTACCACGGGTAGGACATGCGCACGCAAAATGTCCTGCACGTACTGTGCAACCGTGAGGTTGCCTTGGACGCGAACCAGCTGGCTCCTGTCTGCTGTGTTGCTGATAGCTCCCCACACAGTGATTCCCCCACCACCACCATGCGGAGGGCCTCATCCACACATCGAGGAGCGTACCGCTCACCAAGCCTCGGGTAGACCCGTCTCCTTCCGTCGTGGCGTTGCAGCAGAAATCTGGATTCGTCACTGAACCAGACATGTCGCCAGTGGTTCCTCAAAATCCAGGGTTGGGTTGGTTTTTGCCCACAGCAGCCTGGCCTGGCAATGCCGTCTTGTCAGCACATTCCCTTGATGGGTCGATAGGCCCGCAGTCCAGCTGCATGAAGACGGTTTGGCACTGTCTGTCTGCTGATCCTCTGGTTGCCAGGAAGTGTCTGGACAGTTGACTGGGCTACCAAGAACCGATTTCGCAGATGCCGAAGGCGTATGAAGCGATCTTGTGCTAGTGTGGTCACCCGTGGTCGGCCTGACCTAGGACCATCAGCTGTGGAGCCTGTTTGCCTGTAACGAGTCCAGAGCCTACTGATGGTGCCTTGCGACACGTTCAGGACTCGGGCAACGTCGACTTGCCTCTGACCTGCCTGCAGACGGCCAAGTGCATTTCCCCTTGCAAGTGCGCTCAGGCGTGGCATGTTTTCTCCTTCTTCGAAACCTTTTTAATTTTTCACCAAAATGAACTGGCTTGTATACAGTGAATCTTGCCAGGGTTGGAAGCAATTTACTCACCACAATGTGGTCATTTATGGTTACTGCACAGATTCCATGGAGCATACTTTCAAACTGCATTATCATTCTTGGAAGACACGTAGATCATGTGGACAGCCAGGATTGGGCTTATCCTTTCAGTTTGAGTTCAACATAACTGATTTGTGCTATACGGGGCATGTTTCTGTCAAAATTTTCCTTAATATTTTCAGCGGTTCTTTTTGTGCACAATATAAATGAATCGAACAATTAATAAAACATTCTAAACATGTTTCTCTCTCTCTCTCTCTCTCTCTCTCTCTCTCTCCTCTCTCTCTCTCTCTCTCTCTCTTCACACTGAGATATAAATCAAGTTTACGAATTGATATCAATAAAATCTTACAAGATTCCTCCTTCTTGCCGGAGAAAGAATACCCACATCCTCCAAGAATATAAAGTCATGGCCTTTTACATAACATTGGCCCAAGATCCAGACCAGAGAAATAAACCATTCATGCATTCATGATGCCATACCTGCATCAGAGAAAACACTCGCTCCTTACTGTCATGATGCCCTGTCTGCATCAGAGAATGTGCTGACCCCTTGAACTCTCCAGTCACTGGCGAACCGATGAGATCTGACTCCTCTACCCCAGAGTCTTCAATTGCTAGGGCTGAACTATCGGTGTTTTACCCACACCATGGCCATCGTTAAACACCCGTCTCAGCGCTTAAGAAACAGGTGCCATCGCAGCATCAGGGAATAATAGCTGACGGGGGTGAAGGGTGAAGGGTGAAGGGCTGAAACACGAATAAGGTTCGTGTAAGTAACCTGCTTCGCAATTCAACATATGAATTCTTACTTTCTCTCTTTCTTAAGGTTTTCCCTGTACCTTTCCCCAATTATCTATGTCTCACCTGGTAATGACTGGTCAGCGGTGAGGACCCCTTGACCAACGTCCTGACAGGTTCGGGTCTTTAGGCCATCTCCTGGGCTAAAACTAATTCTTTCCTCCCTCCTCCTGGTGAGTGCATACTCCGTGTCCAAAACACATGACCAGCACCTTACCAGCCCTTATCAAACTATCTCTCAGTTGTCATTTTCACCCAATGACCACCCTTGTGTATTTTAATGAGTAATCCTCACAATTATTGGGGATGCTTGCTACACTAGTCAAGCCATATGGATATTCTTTCTTTTTAGTTGTGGCATGGGGAAATGATTCACATCACTAGACTACATATGATGGATCGTCACATGCCTTGATGTGAGGCTACGTCAATGACAATCAAACAACTTTAAAGCAAATTGAAAATTAATGTTTTGATTTTTTAAATGCTCCTTTTAAGGAATATGTTGCTTTATTACATTGGGTACTTAGATGTTCTGCTGCAATGTCAAGTTTTCCTGATTTATGAAATATTATTCCAAGATATTTGTATCGCTCTGCTGTTTCAATGAAATTTGTACCACATTTTAAAAAAATAATCGAGTTTTGGGTTCTCTTTTGGAAAATCGTAGTATTTTTGTTTTTCAATGTTAATTAGTAACCCCCACTCTTTACAATATAAATGTAATCGGTCTATTTCGATTGTAAACCCAGTTTCGATGTTGCAAGGAGTACAAGGTCGTCTGCATACAATAGAGTAGATGTTCTTGTATTACTTGAATGATCCAGTGATAGTGAATCCTCAGTTGGAATCTTGTTTGTTAGATCGTATATAAACATATTAAATAATGTTAGACTCCATGAGTTTCATTTCAAAATTCCTCTTCATACATATACTAAATAGCAGGCTCCACTTTGATTTGTGCATGTTTTTGACTAAATCAAAACCATCTACCCCAATGCCAAATCTTTGTAATTTTATTAATAACCCTTCGTATGAAATGTTATCAAATGCTTTCTGAAAAACAACAAAGCATGTACATAATCTGCCGTTACGCGATTTAATGTGTGGTCTACTCTATTTTATAAGACAAAAATATGATCTGCAGTTGTGTGTTTTTTTTTTTTTTTTCTGAAACCTGTTTGCACATTAGATAAAAGATCATTTGATTCCAAATGATTGTTTATTCGAGTATTTAGTATTTAGCAGAATATGTTGCTTAATGAACAATAAGAGTTATTCCCCTGTAGTGCTAGGTTTGTCTCCTCCTTTGTAAATAGGAACCGAAAGGCCCCTTTTCCATAAATCCGGATATTGACAATTAAAAAAAAAATTAGAAATGTTTTTCAATGTGGGTAGCAATTCTGAAATCCCAGTTTAAAAAAAATTCATTCCTTATCCCGTCTATTCCAGAGATTTGTTCTTTTTTAAATTCTTGATTGCTTTTAATATTTCTATATCTGATATCTCAATCTACATGAACGTCAATCAGATCTGCTTTCACATCTTTATTTCCTTGATTCTCCTCCATTAGTACTTCTTTGTTTTTTATTTCAACTTCTTTTCCCATCAGTTTTTCAATATGTGTCATCAATCTTTTGATTGGTAGGTGTTGTGTGGGTTCTTGAGTCTCCATGGTTTGTAATTCCTTTAAGGTTTTTCCAAACTGCATTTGGATTTCAGACAAGTTTCTATTCAATAAAGTTATTAAATTGGCTTTGTCCACTCTCTCTCTCTCTCTCTCTCTCTCTCTCTCTCTCTCTCTCTCTCTCTCTCTCTCTCTCTCTCTCTCTTTTAAAAAAAATGATTTTGTTATATGTTTGCCTAGCAACGAAATATTTTTGGTGAAGTATTTTTGTTTAATGGCTGTCTGTTTAGTGCGTTTAAGAAAGATTTAGTTTCTCGACGTTGTGATTGACATTCCTTATCAGACCACTTTTTTATTCTTTATTTTTCTTTTCTTCCTTTGTGTTTTATGGGCAGTACTTTGTTTGCCAGTGTCATGCAGCATTTGTGTGAACTCTTGAACTACATTATTCAACTATCGTGGATTTAAAATGCTTCTCGTCATGTATTATCTTAATGTCATTAATTGACTCAATGCGTTTTTTTTGTTGTTGTCATTTCTGAAGATTTTAATGCCCTTTGGAATTTCATATCCGAGTTTTCATCCCAAAAGGACATTACATTTTTGTCCTGCGTGTCATGGTATTCTATTTCTACATGATCTTTGTCTGTTAACTGGCATTCATTTTTGTATGGAAGATGTTGATTAATTTTTAACGATATCGGGCAATGGTCTGAATAATCTGTTAAATTAGGAACTGTCATGTCTATTATGTCCTTCAATAATTTTTGTGAACACAAGAAATAGTCGACCACACTGCAGCCTTTGGGTGTGAAGCAAGTATATTGCCCCTGCAGATCGCCCAGAGTCCTCCCATTTAAAATGCACATGTTACAGTCAATGCACAGGGATGAAAGCTTTTTCCCACATTTATGAACATATCCACTGAGCATCTGTTAGCTGTATTACTGAAAGAATAATCTTCAGGCAAAGAATATATGTTGCTTTCTCTTTCAATTGTTATGAAATCAGGAATCGTTCCTGATCTGGCATTAAAATCCCCACATAGTATTACTTATTCGTTTTTATATGATAATTTTACAAGATCAGCTGCTACATTATCCCAAATTTATTTTGTGTAATCTTTTCAAAAGATGAATTTTCGGTGGTATATATACATTGCCTACATAAAACGTTTTACCTGTTACTTTCGTTTTTAACCAAACAATATCACAATTTTTCTGAGGTAATAGAGTAATAAATTCTCTTAGGTGTTGCTTTATAAAAATTGAAATCCCCCCTGATGATTTCTGAGCCTTTGCTCTTTTAGAACGACAGTAATGTATACCAGGTGCAAAATTTGGTATTTGTATTTTGCTGTAAGAGTTCTTGTCCAAATGCGTCTCCTGTATAAATATGATATCATATTTCGATATTATTTAAATTACCTCATCCTCTTCAAATTTATTATGTTTTTCACCATTAATTGCTTCTTTGAAACCTTTTATATTCCAAGAAATAATTTTCTTTTCATTAATCCTCATTGTCGTTTAAGGGTGGTGTTTTTTTTTTCATGTTGCAGTTGTATAGTTGTATAATATCAGGGGTATTTTCCTTGTTGGGGTTATTTTGTTTATATATGCATTTATTTCACATTCTCAGTTGTAGTATCTATCTTATTTTCCCTATGTTTTGTAGTCGTGAAGTCCCCCCTTTTCTCTCACATTATCTCTCGTATCGTCCATGATGTAGAAATGCTGATTGCTGTTCTGGACTTCATTTCTGTTCTTTCTTTCCCGTTCGTAACTTTCGTCACGATTATGGTTGTGAACACGTTGGTTTCTGTAATTATCCCGATTTTTGACTTTGTTTCCTTCCCGTTTCCCATTGTGGCTTTTCTGTTTAGCAGAGTTGGTGAAGTCTTGTTCTCTGTATTCATACCCATTTCTGCCTCGGTTTCCTCCCCTGTCTCCATGGTAGCTTACGTGTTGTTCATGGTTGTAGCTGACTTGTTTCTTGAAAACCTTTCTGTTTCTGTGTCGGTTTCCTCCCCTGTCTCCATTGTATCGTTCGTATTGTTTAGCCCTTGTAGACGTATTGTTTTCTGTAACCATCTCCATTTCTAAGTCGGTTTACTTCCCTGTCTCCATTGTATCGTTCGTATTGCTCATTGTTGTAGAAATATTGTTTTCTGTAACCATCTCCATTTCTGAGTCGGTTTCCATTTCTGATGACATGGTAGTTTTCGTATTGTTCATTGTTGAAGAAGTATTACTTTTCTGTAACCATCTCTATTCCTGTGTTGGTTTTCTTCTATGTCTCCATGGTAGTTTTCGTAATGTTCGTTGTTGTAGGAATATTGTTTTCTGTAATCATCCCAATTCATGACGGTTCCTTTCTCTGTCTCTGTAGGGTTTTTTTTTTTTCTGTTTTACACGGCTGTAAAAATCTTTTCTCTGTCCTCATATCTATTTTTTCTCTCGTTTGTTTCCCTGTCTCCATGGTAACTTTCATGTTGCACAAAGTCGTGGAAGTGCTGGTGAATTCCGATTTGTCTCTTTTCGTATCACTTGGGTGTTGGTCGGTCTTGCATCATTGCATTACGTCTTTCATTGATTTCTAGCTCTCTTTGGTACTGATGTCTGATGAAGTGCTTTTTTTTTCTTTCTCCTCTTCAGAGCTGTAAGCCTCCTCCTGTTCTCGGAAATCTCTAGTTGTCCTCGTTTTAATAGATTCTTGATGCCTCGACTCACGTTCTGTTTGTTTCACAGGCTCCTTGTGTTTCTGTTTTACCCATACAACAGAATGAATATGTCGTCCGATGTTGCCGTCTATGAGACCTGATCCTCTTGGGTTGGGGTGAAGTTCATCCTGCATGGCGTTTTGTCTCTTTCTTGGGTTTTCATGTTGCAGAAATGTCACATCGTCTTTTGACTTGAGTTTCGTGAACACCATTGCATTAAATACCTCTTTCTTTCCGTCCAACGTTTCGTCAAGCATGGGGATGGTGTTGCTGATGACCCTTTTAGACTTTGGACATTGCTTTTTGATGTTACTGACGCATTTTACCATATTTTTGCTGGTTTTGTTTTTGGTGAAGCCTTTCTGAGATTGTTGATTCCTATATGAAAAAAAAAAATCACATCAGGATCTTTTTTTTATATCCAGTCTGTTGCATTCCTCTATTGTTGGTACTTTTGTCATTGAAACCTTTGACCCACAGGATTTTCCCAATCGTTCTGGGTCGATTTTACGTAGGATTGAATCATGTATATGTGGAGAGTGGATAGTTCCTAACCTTGATCCTCTCTAATAGAACTCTCCTCGTCTGAGTCAATGCTTGTGATGTCACTCTGGGAGCCTAAGCAATGACTGTCAGAGAAGGAATGGGCGTGGGTGAGGTCAGGGTAGGAGTCTTCTTTTGCATCTTTTGTTTCGGTTTCATCTTTTTTTCCCCTTTGGATGTGGAGATTCGATAAGCATCTCAGATGATGTTGTCATAAAGTTGTCATTCTGTTCATTCTTATTTCCTTTCTTTGAGTTTCCCTTTTTGTCTGTGTTGGTCGATGATGCGTCCGCAATCTTTGTTGGTTCTTTCAAAGGGGGTGTGTCTGTAAATATTGGCCTTTTGAGTATGGTTGTGTTGGGTGAGTAGGACCTTTGGTTGATTATCTAGTCTTTCTTGCACAACATGAATTATCTGTGCGAATGCGTCGCCCCTCGCTTAGTCTAAATGTTGCAACTGTTCAGTGAGTTTTACAATGGCTCGTTCCATGTTTTGTAGCACATTATCTGCCTTTTGGTTGTGCGCTTCTATCAGCTCATACAGAGTGTTGTCATTTGCTCCTTTGGACGTGGTGTGATCTGACTGTTCATGCTGCAGATCATCTTTTCTTTTCAATCGCTTCCGTCATTTCTTCAGTGTTTTCGTCATACAAACGTCGTGCGCATATCTAACATGTAAATTTTCTTTGCGTTTTATGCAGATATACAAACTTGGTATGTTGGTAGTATTGTGCAAGAATGATGTATTTTCCTGTTACAATCTGGGCATTTCAGGGATCTCTCGTTGTTCTTTTTATCGCAAAGTGCATTGAACGTCAATTTGTAATGACGCGTTAGCCATGCTTTCGTCATATTGCAAGTTATTTGCATTACAAGTTGTTCCATCTTTGTTTTTCTCTGTTTGTGTGTCGCTGTTGTGTTCTACTGACCTATTGGTCTCCTCTTCTTGTTGAGTGCTGAGCAGTGTGTGGTCCTCCTCCCCGCAGATTGCTGGATTCGGGTGTCCAGCCTCTCGCATGGCCTCTCTGGCTTCTGCCATGGTATTGTACCCCTTGTGGCTGGCCTTCGGAAATCCGTTGACCGATTTGGTGCACAGATTCCAATTTAGGAAGACGCCAATCACTCTTCCGTAACTCACCGCGTAGATTTTCCAACCTTTCTTCGTGGGTTTTTTGAATATTACCATTCAAAATTTCTTTTTCGTCGTCGTTGGACATACTTTTTTTAATCAAAAAGTCAGCGAGACCTTACTAGCAGGCCAACACAATCGCCATCTTTGTGTGTGTGTGTGTGTGTGTGTGTGTTCCTACTTTTCCCCACTTCCTTCCCGTCCTCTTTCCTAGTTTTTTTCCTTCCTTGCTGTGACTCGTTATTATCGGTACTATCACTATTACCATTACCATTAGTGTTATTACTGTTTTTGAACTCGCCACTACGCCACAGATTTACAAAGCGTATCTTTGTCTTTCTGTTCCTGTAATCTATTGTTGAATATTTGCTGTTGATTCTTTTCCTCTCTTCATGTTCTTACTTAAATAATTTATATTTCTTCATGTTGTTGAGGCAACTGTACGATCATTTTCTGCGCATGTTGGATAGCTGATTGTCGATGGTTATTCATGAAGGCAGAATCATGTGCCTCAGAAGGATTGATAACACTAGAAGAACCATCCATAGCTTTGACACACATGAAAATGATACAAGCTCCGGCACGGATGGAGTAACTGTAATTCGTTTTCTGGAAACTGCCAGACGATTTTGTTGTCCGCTCTCTTAATGAATGTTACCGAAAGGAGACATGTTGGTTACACAAAAGGAAGGGACTATAATTAGTATTCTGAAAGGGGATAAAACCACAGAGTATTTTAAGAACGGGCGGTCTATTATACTTTGAAAGGTGGTATAGGAAATAATGTCAACTTGCATAGCTAACAGAACACAATCCATTGAAGCGGTTATCAAATGCAAAAGGAAAGCAAAGAGAGACATGGTAATACTGTGGTTGAAGAAAGAAAAGGATAATAAGAGGTCCTGAAGGCAGTCCGGCGTGTCCAACAAGGTCAGTGGAGCACGTGAAAAGGTGCACTATAAAGAATTTTTGTTGAAAATAGAATATGGCATACGGCTTCTCTAAAAAGAATCGTCCCAGAGCTTCTGTAGGTCTTGCTTCTCCAAGTTTGAGGCCAACTTCATTTTTTTATGAGATTTCTCTTTCTTTTCTAGAGGTTATATATCATTAGCATCTAGATTTTAAAAAACCCCAGCTTTGTATAGGTGTCCCTAGTTAGCATGAGCAATGCCTCCAAATGATGATGGATATCCCTCATTGGGGTCTTTCATATCAGCACACTCAATTTCTATATGGTTGTCCTCCCGTTTCTCTTTGACAGCACCAGGTGTTAGGCTGAAGTTTGAGCATTCTGACATCGACAGCCTTTAAAGATTCCTTGTCTGAAAAGGCAGAGTGGATGTCTTCGGCATTGTGGCTTACATCCTGGCCTTGGTTTCTGATGATTTGTTTGCTGGTGTGGTGCATGGCTCCTATTTCATCGAACTCTTCATACAGTTTTTTCTTGTCCTGTGGAACTTCTTGCTGCATTCGGTCGATGATATTCTTCAACAGAGACATGGAAGACCTACTTGACCTGTATTCATAATCTGTCATACAGTAGTTGTCGTTTATCTTTTTTATCTCCTTTCAGCGAATCCTTGGGATATTTTTTTTTTTTCGTTAGCAGCATAATATTATTTAAACATGTATTTTTTTTCAACCATGCTGTTTGTAGTCTGAAAAGGTTGTTTGTGAGAAAATAACCTCTTCATCGTTCTTTGCAACGTCAAATTCATCCTAAAAGCTTTAATTCTTTGTTTACTGTGCCAGTTCAAATGTAACAGTGAGAATGCCACATGTGTGAAGGGGAGCCAACAAGAAAAGTTGACGTTTGAAATGTTCCATCACGATCTATTTGCCAGAGATACGCCAGAGATGACAGAAAATCTGCTGACATTCCAAGACCCAGTGGCCTTGCTAAAACTCTGCGGAACTGTTGAGTGATGGAGATGGAGAGGGAAACAGAACACGATGGACTGAAAGCACCGAAGAGAGGACGTAGAGATCTTTAACAGAGACTAAGGGTCTGCACACGACAGAGGCGGCAATTCTACACAACAGGTTTTCTGCTACCCAGACTGCACCGAAGTCCAACGTCCAAAACTACTAGTTGCAAAGTGACTGTCTAAAACTGCTGTTTCTTTTGTGTTGTGAATGTTATTCAAACTGAAATTTCCAGCTCAGCGAATTTCTGCTTAAAGTGTTTGGCAACAGCTTTGCTTCTCCTGTAAACATCTGAATCATCCATTGGTTGTAAACGTTATTCAAAACTGAGCTTTACCAGGACCAAGAGAATTTCTTCTTCGAGTATTTTCCCACAAGCTTGCCAACCCCATTAACATCTCAGCTGTCCATTAGTTACCTTATTATTGAAACAGCTGGTATATTCTATGACAAGAAATGGTTCTCGTTCTTCCTGGTAAAAACTGAGCGATATCTTTTCATCGAAATTGTAATTCTTTTTAATCCTTATTTGTTCCTCATTTCACTCTCTTTTCTTGATGGAGGTTTCTGCTGACTTTGATCCGTTGTTCAAAAAATAAACAAAAAAAAAGCAAAATACAAACAGACTCACGAACAAGCAGACAAATACAAAACACTTTTCATTTAATTATTCAAGGTAAGAGTTCGACTTGCGTCTGTCAGTGGCAATCCTTTGACAATAAAGGACAAAACTTTTATTGATTTGCAGAACTTGGCATCAGCTGACTCGCACACAATTTCCGACAACATGGACATAGTTATTTCTGACGGCTCTACTTGGTCGCCTGTCGATACTCAAAAACTCAATAACAAAGAACGTGACAGTGTCTGAAGAGCCCCCTGAGGGATGTGTGGTGCTGTTAGCAAAACCTGGAGCCTTCATTCCTTGGAACAACCCAGACAACCTCATCAGTCAACAAGTACAAATGGCGATGGAGACAGTTGTGGCTGTCGTTTTCTTTCCCCATCCTCTTCTCCATCAGCCTTCCCTGCAACATCCTCAACATGATCGTGTTCTGCAAACAGGGGCTGAAAAGAACGTATCAACCTTTGCCTCTTCGCTCTGTCCTTGGCCGATTGTATATACATGCTACACTCCTTTGTCTACCACTTTGATACAATCTACTCCCAGTTTACCAAGGTTTCAGGAGTAGGAATGGTGTTTGAGTTTGTGGTCAACAACCATTTGCTATTCATCCGTGGCATGAACTGGGTGTCTGGCTTTCTGTCCATGATGATCGCCTGTGAGAGATGTTTCTGTGTCTTCAGTCCTCTACGCTCGCAGCAGATCCTGAAAACCAAAACGACTGGGGTGATCATCGTTGTTGGTGCCCTTCTGATGCTGGGCTTTTTGAGCATCACTAACACACGTTGGAGCGTGGTCTGTGTCTTTGACCCTCTCACTCACACCGTATCTAAGGCTACCTACCCCAGCCAGTTCTACCTGAAGCATCAGAAATTGGTTGATACCATTTCAGGGATAGTGCTGGGCTTGTTGTTGCCAGGCCTGTACACATCAGTCGTGTCCACCACCACCATTCTGACTTTTGTCAAACTGAGACAAATAGTCCAGTGGAGGGAGCAGACCTCTTCAGTCACACTGTCATCACGTGAAATCCTCTGACACGCATGCTGATCGGAGTGTCCGTTCTCTACGTCATCTGCTCTCTTCCACTCCTTCCTTTATGTGTGTGTTTCTTATTCGTTCCTGATATCAGTGTTCAAGGTCGGTACTTCAACACCTTTAAGTTTATGCTCAACCTCTTTGATTTGTTTTCCTATATCAACACGTCCGTCAATTTTTTCGTCTACTGCTGTTTGGGGTCCAGTTTAAGGAAACACTGAGAGAAAATTTGTCTTCAGTGCTGTGACTCAGTGACAAAAATCAAGCATGGGAGGGCATGGAAGAAAAAAAAAAACGTTGAATAAATGTGAGGTTCACGACTAGCAGGAATAAACGCAGCTGGCTGTTTATGTCACCGCCTGCAGAGAAAGATTGCCAGTTGAGATGACGAACACTATTGATGGAACGCTCTACATCATTGTGTGTGCTCAGGTTTGGATTCTTTCTAAGATGTGTTCAATAATTTCTTATTCTCTGGGACAAAGAATGACACAGATTTGCAGCGCTACGGAAGACAAGGCACAATATAAACACCCACAAAGCAGGGCACAAAGGATTGTTTATCTTATTCACTAACAACACCGAACAAGCTCATGAACTTTTCAACGAATAATTCTTGAATATTAAAGAAAAAGAGGCTTAATACAAATACACACACAAAACAAGATGCAAAATAAAGTTCTTTAATTGTCATAAGTCAGAAACAAACTCGTGAATATTCATTACAAAAACATATTTCCTACAGTGTCACAGAATGAAGGCACAATACAAATAAACACACAAACCAAGACACAAAGTAAGTGTCTCAAACAAATGAACTCGAGAATGTTCATCAGATATGTCCCTATCAGACGGGACAACATAAACAACAGACATTAAACTGCATGAAACAATACCCCCAGACTATGGTCAGCATAATACATCCTCATCTCATTCCACTGTTGACTGTCATCTAAGTAGTATCTTTTATGCCGTTTTACGTCTGTCCTTCCTGCTATCAAAAATAGTTCTCTCTCTCTCTCTCTCTCTCTCTCTCTCTCTCTCTCTCTCTCTCTCTCTCTCTCTCTCTCTCTCTCTCTCTGTGTGTGTGTGTGTGTGTGTGTGTGTGTGTGTGTGTGTGTGTGTGTGTCCATACCGAAAACCACTATTAATGTATGGATTGACAAACTCCAGAAGACAGAGATCAGAGCTGACCAATAGAAAGACAATCAGGACAGAAGGGCGATGAGCAAAGGACAGAAGGACGATGAGCAAAGGACAGAAGGGCGATGAGCAAAGGACAGAAGGAGGGCAAACGAAGGATAAAGACATCCAGTGATGGAGACACATATTGAATATGTATTTGAATCATGGCAAATGGAATGTCACTATGAAGGTACAAATCATCGTCAAGGAATCGTGGATTTGATCAGAATTACAACTCTTTCCAAAAGAGGCAGGAGCTAAGTACAAAATTGAAACTGATAATTGTCCGATTGTTTTATACAACACACTGTGTGTATGTATGTGCGTGTGTATGTGTGCGTGCGCGCGCGCGCGTGTGTGTTCGTGTGTGTGTGTGTATGTGTGTGTGTGTGTGTGTGTGTGTGTGTGTGTGTGTGTGTGTGTGTGTGATGTAATCAGGTAAATCCTGATGTCGATTCTGTCTCCCCTACATCTTCTTTCTCTCTGTATGTGTGTGAGGGAATGAGTGAGTGAGTGAGTGAGTGTGTGTGTGTGTGTGTGTGTGTGTGTGTGTGTGTGTGTGTGTGTGTGTGTGTGTGCGCGTGGATACGAGCATGCGTACATGCGCGTGTGCGCGCTTGTGTGTATGTGTGTGTGTGCGTGCGTGCGTGCGTGTGTGTGTGTGTGTGTGTGTGTGTGTGTGTGTGTGTGTGTGTGTGTGTGTGTGTGCCAGTATGCATGAAGTACTTTCGCTATCACAACTGGATTCTTCATTCCACAGCATAGATCTGCCTTGTTCCCTCATTTCCGGGAAAATCCACACCCACAAAACTGGGCGCAGAGTGTCATGTAATGCAGAGCACAAAACAGATGAACATTTCGTTGACACACATCTCTTCAGCAGACGTCACATACAGCAGACATTACAAATGTAATAAGTGGTGCTTCCCACATGCTTGTCAGCAAAGGGATGGCAATATGAAGGAACCACTGCAGATATGAAGGCTTATCACCCCCCTATTTCTACAATCTGTGACAGAAGAGCAAGCTTTGTTTATAATTCAATATTTCTCGCAGTCATTGCGACATCTAGCTGCTCTGTAAGTTGCTGGAATGGTGCTCGGTATTTATCCTTGAAATTTATTGTTTTATTGTAATTTAGTCCCTTGCGGATCCATTCCAAGAACTGGCCCTCAGCACTTGTGTCTTAAGAGGTTATTTTTTTATATTTTCTACTTTTCACAAGAAAATGTAGCTTGTTTTGCTCTTTCATGATTTTCTTTTGCTTCTTAGGTGGCACCTTTGGTTGTTGTTTTTTTTTGAAAACTCAACAAACATACTATGGTATTGCACACCAGCCTTTTTCTGGTATAGCATTCTTCTTAAAACCGAAAAGAGGAGTCAAATTACCACTTTCCGCGGACACTAAGGAGAAACAATCAGGCTTCGAAATATCGGTATCTGACCAGGAGTTATATGTTAGTGAGCTTCCTCCCCATTGGGGATGGTCTCCCGCTTCGGAGACTATAAGCTTGCTGAGGGATCATTTTGAGAAGCATTTATTATTCCCCATTCACCCACTCAAGCACATACTGTCAGTTAGGCAGAATCATCTACCACTGCAGATATGAAGGCTTATCACGCCCCTATTTCTACAATCTGAGACATAAGAGCAAGCTTTGTTTATAATTCAATATTTCTTGCAGTTATTGCAACACCTAGCTGCTCTGTAAGTTGCTGGAATGGTGCTCGGTATTTATCCTCGGAATTTATTGTTTATATATATATATATATATATATATATATATGTGTGTGTGTGTGTGTGTTTT
The DNA here is from genome assembly GCA_016801955.1 of Conus betulinus. Taxonomy (NCBI): domain Eukaryota; kingdom Metazoa; phylum Mollusca; class Gastropoda; order Neogastropoda; family Conidae; genus Conus; species Conus betulinus. Next base: position 94,979 of record JADBJO010007357.1, on the reverse strand, counting down.
GAATTGTGAGCTGTAGTTCAGTTGGGTTGTGATGCACGTGTTGTGCATGGTGGGGGCCTGTAAAGGTTGTAAGGCTTTCTTTATTAAGTATTATTGTATGAGGGGTCCCCATCAGGATTGCTATTTTATATTTGTTGATAAAAATTTCCTTTTGTGCTTACAACTGTCTACGGTTTGAACTCTTGCGTTCAATGTTGCCATACTAGGTTTGCATAGAATCATCCACTTTTCTGCTATGCACAGATTACATCTTTTTGTGCTATTATTGTATGCTGCTGCTTTTCTGATTTTTTTCCCCATGGGATGTGTTAAAATCTGTATTTGTTTTCGTAAGATCTCATACATGTTTACTTAAGTCTGTTTGATGTTTGTATTTTTTCATTCTTGAAGTTTTTAGGAAAGATTAAAAGCATGATTTCTACCATTAAATTTAGGAAAGTAAACAACAACTTCCAAAAATCTCTGAGCAGCAATATAAAAGATATAATGGATGATGAAAAATACTTGTCAAAGCAGACAACACTAGTAATTTTTATAAAATGGACGTGAAAGATTACAAGCAGCTCCTCAGTAAAAACATCCAAAAGAATTATAAAAAAAAGCTGAAGAGAAAATATGTACTATCATCAGAGAAGAAGAAAAGAAACTGGTGGAACGCATAGAACTAAGTGATAGGATAGAAACCACGGCAAAAAGAGAAGCATTCATAACACTCAAAGGTCACAAACCTAATTTTCAAAACAACCCCACATGTAGACTGATCAACCCCACAAAGTCTGAACTAGGAAGAGTAAGCAAGCAAATTCTAAAAAAAAAAAAAAAAAAAGAAAAAAAAAAATAGTAGCTGACACCAAATTAAATTTCGAACTGAACCTTTGAAAAAATACATATGAGGTGGTGCAATGGTTCCAGAAATTAAACAAACTAAACAGAACAACCTTTATCGCATTCGACATTGTGGATTTTTAGCCATCCATCAGTGAAGAATTGCTCAGAAAAGCTTTAGAATTTAGTACTAAATATACTGAGATAACAAATTCAGAATTGGAAATTATATTCCACGCAAAAAAAAAATTATTGTATAATAAAAAAGGAGCCTTACGTGAAAAAGCAGATTCCACTTTTGACGTTACAATGGGTTCATATGATGGTGCAGAAACATATGAGATAGTGGGCCCGTTACTGTTGTCAAAAATGCAGAACTACTTGGGCACAAAGTTGGGGATATACAGAGACGACGGATTGGCAGCACTGGACAACACACCTAGAGAGGTAGAGAATAAAAAGAAAGAACTATGCAAATTGTTCCAAAACCACAACTTAAAAATTACAATAGAGGCCAACAAAAAAGTAGTCAACTACTTGGATGTAACATTAGACTTAAACAAAAACCAATACAGACCATACAAAAAGCCTAATTATACACCATGATATGTAAATTCCATGAGCAATCACCCACCAACAATCATAAAAACTATACCACAAGGGATAAACAAGAGGTTATCCAGCCTTTCCTGCAACGAAGAAATATTCAACGATGCAGCAGCAGACTACCAAGAAGCACTGTTGAAAAGTGGATCCAACTACAAGTTGAAATATGAACCTGAAAGTACCACTGGAAGCAGGAAGAAGAACAGAAAGAGGAAAATAACCTGGTACAACCCACCATATGATGGTAGGGTGAAAACCAACATTGGCAAAGAATTCTTTAAAATATGAACAGAATCGTTCCAGAAAGACCATAAAATTTTTAAAATATTCAATAGGAACACTATCAAACTATCTTATTCTTGTAAGCCAAATCTTAAGAAAATAATTGATGCTTCAAACAAAAAGAAAACCAACGTCAAAAACGAGGGTGACAAACGGAAAACTTGCAATTGCACAACCGAAGAACAATGTCCTCTGAACAACCAATGTCTCTCTGATAACATCGTATACCAAGCCACTGTGACAACGTAAAACAGCAAAGAGACATACATAGGGATTACACAAAACAAATATAAAGCTAGGTACGCCAGTCACAAACAATCTGTCAAGAATGAAAAATATAAACATGTATGGGATCTTACGAAAACAAATACAGATTATAACATCACATGGAAAAAATTTCAGAAAAGCAGCAGCATACAATAATAGCACAAAAAGATGTAATCTATGCATAACAGAAACGTGGATGGTTCTATGCAAACCTAGTATGACAACATGGAACGCAAGAGACAGTTACAGGCAAAAGGAAATGTTTTATCAACAAATATAAAATAGCAATCCTGATAGGACCCCTCATACAATAATATGTAATAAAGAAAGCCTTACAACCTTTACAGGGCCCCCCTTGCACAACACGTGCATCACAACCCAACTGAACTACAGCTCACAATTCAAAACACACACACACACACACACACACACACACACACACACACACACACACACACATATATATATATATATATATATATATATATATATATATATA
>JADBJO010007357.1:85000-87500 GCA_016801955.1 Conus betulinus | reverse complement strand
GAATGGGGTGAAGCGTGATGATATTTGCAGTCCCAGTTTTTGCTTATGAATCAATCAACATTAAAAGTAATACTAAAACAGTAAGCACAGTATTTTTCTTCTGATATAACAAAATTGTTTACTTTATTATTTGCAGAAAACATTGTATTACTTAACAAATTCATGTAGAAATACAAACTCGGTTGGACACTAAATACTCTGTAGCAAGCGGATTAGATTAGAAATTGAATACTGAGAAATCGAATATCCTAGTTTTTCCGAAAGGAAGAATATATTCTGCGGCATAAGCTTATAAATCCTTTCAATAATGTTCAATTACACTTCCCGAGAGATTGTCAGCAGACAGAGTTTTGGTGTGCACCTCAGCTATAATGTTCAGGCTTGACAGCCGTTCAACAAAATTATTTTCAAATTGGTTTGATACGAATATACAACCAGTGGCTTTCTATGGTGCTGAAATGTGGCGTTTCAAACATAAGATCGCACTGAAGATTACAATCATTTCTTGTCTGCCATTGGCTGGCAAACACTCAGCTGAAATGCAGCTCACAAACGCGTCCGTTATATAACATCATAGCAGGATCCCATTCGCGTTTTCCACGTGGACATCTTACCATATATTGTATTACTATCATTCAAACACATCTGTTTTCATGCTATGATTGAGTTCAATATCGGGGTAGCAGCAGCTTGCAGTTTTCTTGAAATTGAAAATGAACAGAGCCACAGCCATTCAGGCAAAGAGGAACAAGAGGGAGCGGGGGACAACCTCTCTGAATCCTTCCCCTGTAACAACATCGGCTGACTGCTTGCTTCAAAAGACAGGCCTTCGTTCTCCAGGACACACACTCTGGCGAATAACCTTCTTCAGTATGACCCAAAGTGTTAACCCCCACAAATTGTCGCCGATGACAATTTGTGCCGGACGTGAACGATACAAACTGTCGCTCAGAACAAATGATCACCGGCGATGATTTATATATAACCTGATGGCACATCCTGTCGACCTCCCCTCCCCCCTCCCCCTTTTCATGCCTCTCACCCGTTCATCACCTCCCTTCCTCCCCCCCCCCCCCCCCCCCCCCTCACACACACGCGCATTTTGTTTAGTAGTAATGCCCTGGCCTGTTGTCCTGTCTGTCCGCCTATCTGTCTGGTCTTGGCTTTGGAACACTCTGATTTCCATCACACTGGTTGTACTGAGGAAGAGACAAAACCAGGTGATAGGCCATTCACGCGTACATTCATTTTCATCACGATTCAGAAATTAGTTGCATATGCCTGTTGTGACATTACATTAATTTTAAAGCTCTACCACAAGGGAACCATGAAATAAGAAAATACGTGCTGATTCTTGTCAAGATGGAAAAAGCACAGCTAACAAAAACCTGGGTGACAATGTTTGACGGAGGCAACAAAAAATTAGCATTCATGTCCGGTACAAATTGTCGCCGCCGATTGACAATCTGTGTTATAACACATCCCTGCCGACTTGTCTGTCGACTCGGTAGGAGAGTCATCAACATATTTGTTTCATTTGTTGAGGGAACAGAGATACATAGTGTAGTATTCGGCACCAAATTTTTGGGACCTTGACGGCAAGAACCATGATCCATATTCAAGTTGTTGAACATATAGTGTATAGTACCTCGCTCCGGTCATAGACAGTACAAAACACATGACGTATGCCCATCGTCATAATAACATAACAACAATCAAATGCCATAAGAACAACTGTAATTCCTTTTTTTTTTCTCTATAGATGTCAATAATTGCAAGCAATGTAAAAAAATGTCATGAATCTTAAGTCTTTCCTAAAGCTTTCAACGCCTTGTATTGTATTGTCCCCTGTTGGCGTTGTACAAAACTGCATTGTATTACATTGTGTTCTATTCTATTACGCAATACTCACAGTACTACTAAAAGCAAGCAATATAGAAAATACAAAGACCTTACAATTGTCAAAACTCCGTGCGTCTTGTGTCATAATCCAGTGACTCAAAAAATTGTTTTCATCCGTTGCAAAATTAAGAAAGAGAGGGGGTTAGTTACCGCCAAGGACACAAAGTACAGGACAAAACAGAATGCATTTCGACCTCTTGGGTCTTCTTCAAGCAAAAAACAAAACAAAAAAATGTTTAGAACAGTGAAAACGAAGAACGAGAAACCACTTATCTTCTCACATTCGGCGCAAAATTAAAACAAAATTAATTTGCTTCATTTTCCGCCCTCAGTCACACTGTTTCCATCTGGTGTTATTTTGCACCTTCTGTTATCAATTTGAATGGTTCACACTTTTCCATTATGCCTGTGCATATCAAAGGACGGGGCAAGACTTTCTTCGTCTGTCTGATAACTTCTCACAGCATTCCTCTTCTCTTTCAGAACTGTGTCTCAGGTCCACCAGACGATTGACCAATTTGTGTAGAACTGGAATTATTTTGCATCTGCTTCTTCTCAACTTTTCTGCAATGTTCGCCTATTTGTTGTCGTATCAAAA
>JADBJO010007357.1:52500-80000 GCA_016801955.1 Conus betulinus | reverse complement strand
CACATTCTAGGGAAAGACACACGGCTGAAGAATCCTAATAAACAAATCTGGGTGCGAATTGGAAGCTTAACAATCTTAGCCTGAAAAAGGCATAAGCTCACCGTCATGTTGACCCTACTGTTTATCGTTTTTCTTCAACATTTGAATAAGCAATTTCTGCAGTATGTGTCCTATTGACCAGACCTAGAGGCATTCGCAGTTGATGTCTTTTCCACCTCCTGCAAAGGTCATACATGCTGCTGTTTTCTTGCTTTCAGTGTGGTCAGCTGCGCACTGCAGAAGGTACGATAAAGCAAGACAAGGCGGTAGGTGTGAATGTCAGCGTTGAAGAAGATGCCTGTCATGTGCCAGGTCAACCGACAGGAGACAGACTGTTGACCTTGCCATGCCATCCAGAAAGAAATCCTCGGTGTGATAAAGAGAAACTGAAGGCTGACGTCATATAACATACTGGGTGCTTCTTCAAAGAACAGGGATTGCCAGACCAGTTCATGTGCGGTTAGTTCATGGAGACCAGATTCTCAAACATCTTATGACCGCTACATAGACAAATAGGAGAAACGCTCCAGAGACAATAAATTAAATCAACCCTCAACATCTGCTGTGGAAGTGTCAAATTTCGTGACTCATGTGTATGAGAAGGGCGCAGGTTATGGTGCTGTGAATACAGCAAGAAGTGCTTTGTCAGCTGATTCATCACTTGGACAGGACAGCTGTCTACCATCTGGTAGTCTGTAGATTAGTGACAGGGTTTTTTTTTTTTTTTTTTTTTTTTTTTTTTTTAGAAGAGACCCTCACTGTGAAAATATCAAGACACACGGGAAGTAAGTGATCTTTTAATCTATTTAGAATCTCTCCTTGATGTTTAAAAGTTACACGCGGAAGAACGTGTCCTAAACACTTGTATATTGCTGGCTCTACACACAGAACAAAGAGCACAAGCGCTCCATTCGCCAGAAAGAAAGGATACTGAGCTGTCTAAACATATATGTGTGATTACATTTTCAGGGAAACAGCGCCTTAAAACTCAGTGAAACACTTTAGACCAGCAGAAATATGGATGCTCGGATAAACTTAACCTGCCTTTAATTACGCATTTAAAGGTGTATTTTGATGAAAACAATTCTTAGACTCGGATGAGAAACGACACTGCGTGTGGCAGATCATCACGGAAGGAGGGTAACAACACAGACGTTCTACTGATCACACAACAAGAAGTACATCTACACCGGCTGCAGAATATCATGCAATACTAATGTCAAAAGTGCAGGGTGGAACAGTGAAAAGACGTTTTGTCAAATTTTACAAGAAATGCACTGCGCAGACTGGTGGCAATCACGGAAGGAGGAGGTAACAAACACAGACGTTCTTACTGATCACACAACAAGAAGTACATCTACACCGGCTGCAGAATATCATGCAATACTAATGTCAAAAGTGCAGGGTGGAACAGTGAAAAGACGTTTGTCAAATTTTACAAGAAATGCGTACGGTTAAGCTTCAGTCAGACTATTGTCCACAACTGTAAGCATAACTCTTGACCTTTGTAGATGATTTGTAATGTATGCATGTACACATAAACCATGCATACAGATAGATAGATAGATAGATAGATAGATAGATAGATAGATAAATAGATAGATAGATAGATAGATAGATAGATAGATAGATAGACAGATAGATAGATAGATAGATAGATAGATAGTCTTTATGTTGTGCTTTTTTCTGACAAGAACCGCAGTGTTTCATACCAAAGCATACACTGAAGTGTTATACAGGGCTTCACGCAAAATGCTGAAATTTAATTCACACAACTTGAGCTCAGATGACTCGGTCACTAAACGGAAAATAATCAAGGATTTAAACTAAATAGAGGTGGTGCAATTTAATTACGAATATTTGAGGTTTGTGACTGGACGTAGAAGTCACGTGTCTATCCTGTCACCGACTGCAGATGGTTGTTTAAGCGCCACCCTGCAAGTCTAAGGCTGTTTTGTTCGTTCGTTTGTTTGTTTTTTGTATGTCCACACACTGATCTGGAAAATATATATCTCTAAATCCTGACCAGAAAGACGCACAAAGCCAAATTCACGTTCGCCACGTAAATTCTACTTCCTGTGACTAGCCTTAAATAATCGTAATCACATTGCTAGCGCGTTAATTAATGTCGAAAACTACATAATGTACGAATTGATATTTTTAAAGATAATAAAAATGTGAGTGGTAATGAAAATATTAGTGTCAAAATGGAACAAGCAATAAGTAAATTTAAAAAAAAAAACAACCAATAAGGTAAACACGAACACTTGAAATGACCAAACTTATTGAGAAGTAAAAAAGCCAGTTCTACCTTTAAGACAAAAAGTTTGAAATAAAATCATCAGACTTGTGAAGAAAAAAAAAACAAACAAAGAATGTAGTGGAGTGATACAAGTGTAGGCTAAAAACTCCTTCGTCATAAAGCAACGACTTATCAAAGATCTGAAAGAAAAGGGGATTAATGGGAGGATTGGAAGATGCTCCTTTCTGCTGCCAACTTAGCATCCCTCTGCCTCAGTCTTCGCCCTGTGTAAGTGGCAGTGTCTATGTAGACCTGGTTTCTCTAGGTCTTCAATGCTTAGCCCATCTTTTTTCAGCTTACATTTTCTACATTGTTACTCAGTGGTAGAGCGCGCCGGACCGGTAATCTTGGTGACACTGGGGTTGCTGGTTCGAATCTCCGCCGGGCCGTTTTGGTTACAGGAGGATTTTTTCCATCGGAGTTACATTGGTTCTGACTCCATTTCCCATACAGTCCTTTGAATGACACTATAAACCGAGGTTCCATGTGTGAACGCACGCATAACCTCTTGCACATACGTAAATCCCATCACCAACTTTCGGAAGAGAAGGCCAGTTTGGCCGTTGGCATGGATGACACGTTACACATAGCATGCACCTTCCCCGAAGTTGGAGTATAGCTTCCTTAATGGCTGAATAAAAAAAACAAAATGGTCGTACACACAAAACTCCACTGGCTTTGTTGAGTAGATGAGATTAATCCTTGCCTGTCTATACAGGGAGTGTCCACAGGAAAATCAGCCTGCGTACACAGAGAAAAAAAAAAAAGATGAAAACGAAGAAAAAAAGTTACTCTGCCAGTGTTCTTCTTCACAACAAGTAACATTTCATCACTAAGCAAATGTATATCTAATAATCACGCAAGGACTAGCGCGCTCTTGACCGACACAGATTTCCTCTGAACTTTCTGTTTACTTACCAAACTACTTTCTTCGTTCTTACTGGTTTGTTTGTTTGTTTGTTTGTTTTAGACCCAACACATGTAGTTTCCTTGTGCAGTTCCCATGAGCAATCGCAAGCAGAAACAATTTTGAACTCCTCAGGGATGCTTCAGAAAGTCTGGTTGTTATCTGGAATAACAAGCCAAGAAACTGATCGAGCTGTGTGGTCACTAATTTAGATCCAAGATCATGGTATGAGTTTTACACCGGCTGTCCACCAATCTTATTTGGAGAAACCGTTATAGAACTCGCTCTTTCAGTGGTCTCTTCAGCTGCCTTACATTAATAGTTTTCAAGAGATAACAGTTTCACCCTTTTCCCATCACCCCTGATCTGTGCACATCACTTGTCCATGGTCACAAACACAAGAAAATAAATCCCTGAAAATTAAAACTAAGCACCGACGTGTGTTATCTCCCACCGCCACCACCACCACCCTTCCCAAATGATTGCAATGCTTTCCCCTTTCCAGTGCTTTAGTACTATGTAGGAATATAAAATGAACAACAGTAGCAAAAGTTCGCGAGATGACTGCAAGTTCAGTGTTCACAGGCTTGTTCAGTTTGGCGTCAGGTATCAGACAGTTGGGTCCTTTCTTTTCAGAACAGACATGAGCAGTAAAAGTCTGTTGTAACTGTAATTCGTTGACACTGGTTGATTTATCCTTCTTTGCACTCCTCCTTGACAGGGTTTTCTATTGTCACAACTCTACACCTTCAGGGAGAGGACAATGTATTTAACTGTGATTCCTCTGGAGCCAAAAGACAAGGTTCTTCTTCAGATTTAGAAATTAGCATCTGTCGTTCCATTTACAGTTTGCAAAGATGAACAAAGCTACTTCTACTCGTGAGACTTTCTCTTCAGCTGATATGAATAACCTGGAAATGGAGAATGTGACAGTGTCTGCAGAGCCCCCTGAAGGATGTGTGGTGCTGTCAGGGAAGCCTGGAGCCTTCATTCCCTGGGACAACCCGGACAACCTCATCAGTCGGCAAGTGGAGGTGGCCATGGACACAGCTGTGGCTGTCGTGTTCCTGCCATTCTCTCTCTCCATCAGCCTTCCCTGCAACATCCTCAACATGATCGTGTTCTTCAAACAGGGGCTGAAAGATCGTGTCAACCTGTGTCTCTTCTCTCTGTCCCTGGCTGATTCTTTGTACATGCTGCACTCCTTCGTCCTAAACATTGATAAACTCTACTCCCAGTTCACCAAGGTGTCTGGAGTGGGAATGATGCTGGAGTTTGTGATCAGCAATCATTTGATGTTTATCCGCGGCATGAACTGGTTGTCTGGATTCCTGTCCATGATGATCGCCTGTGAGAGATGCTTCTGTGTCTTCAGTCCTCTTCGCTCGCAGCAGATCCTGAAAACCAAAGCGACAGTGGTGATCATTCTAGTCGGTGTAGTTCTGACTCTAAGCATCAGTGTTATCAGCACCACTCGTTGGAGCGTGACCTGTGTCTTTGACCCTCTCACCCACACCGTATCTAAAACCATGTACCCCAGTAAATTCTATCTGCGGCACCAAAAACCTCATCGACACCATTACGGGACTGTGAACGGCATGTTGTTGCCTGGCACCTACATATCAGTCGTGTCCGCCACCACCATTCTGACTGCCATCAAGCTGAGGAAGATAGTACGATGGAGAGAGCAGACCTCTTCTAGCACGCTGTCGTCACGTGAGGTCACCTTAACGCGCATGCTCATCGGACTTTCAGCTCTGTACGTCATCTGCTCTCTTCCGGTTCTTGCTTTAGGCGTGTGTTTGTTTGTTTTCCGGGACATGAGTCTTCAAGGTAGGTACTACAATGCCTTTAACTTAATAGTCAGCTTCTTTGAGTTGTTCTCTTACATCAATGCGTCATTCAACTTCTTCGTCTACTGCTTTCTGGGGTCCAAGTTCAAGGAAACATTAAAGGAACTCTGCCTTCAATGCTGTCAATCCTTGAGGAAGACAGAGACAGAAAGGAAAGGAAAACACTTGTCATCTGGAAAACTTTGAATCTTTCAGTGCTCACAAACGGCTGGCACTGAGGTTTTTAAATGGAGAAATAGATACATTTTCACGCCAGTCCATGGAGAAAGATTCCAAAGTCTTGAGAATGCGTTCTTTATGTGTAGAATGCCCCCAGTAGTACATACACTTTTTTGTGCGCTAGAAGATATTCTGATTTTTTTTTTTCTCTGTTGAAGACTCGTTGAATTGGTCTGGGATTTGATAAAGGCACTCTCAGTTATTTTGTATTCTGCAGTGCAGTTTCAATTATTTGGGGTTTTGCTCAGGACACCAATTGTTTTTGGTTATTTTCTTTTTTCGATCAGATGGAGCATCCAACTGTTCACCCACTTTGTGTCTCTCTGTCTGTCTGTCCTTCTGACTGTGAATGTCTGTCTCTGTTTGTCCACGGCTTGTGCTCTTTCTTATTTTGCTATATGTCTCTCTCTCTCTCTCTCTCTCTCTCTCTCTCTCTCCATCTCTCTCTCTCGCGCGCGCATGGATATATGTACACGTGCGTGCGCGCGCGTATAATGTGTTTGTGTGTGTGTGCGCGCGCATGTGTGTTTGTGTGGGTGTGTGTGTGTGCGTGCGTGCGCGCGCGTGTATAATGTGTTTGTGTGTGTGTGTGTGTGTGCGTGTGTGTGTGTGTGTGTGTGTGTGTGTGTGTGTGTATGGTCTGACAGATTACGTGCGCATCTATGTAATTATTATGTTTACAGTTTCCAAGAGCGTTCGGATGCACTTCCTGCATCTTGCATGACATGAGGGTAACACTAGCCAGCCTGCTGTTTGCCAGCCAACCAAGGGTTTTACCACCGGCATCTTTCAAGAACCAGAGGACCCGTGACAGTGGCTCGATGGCTGGCTCGGGGACCGATTCCTTCTAACAGCGATTATTATCTTTTGGACGACTGGGTGACGCCTCTGATTAAGAAAGATCATGGAATGTCTGGATGAACAATCCACAGAATATAAGTGTCTTCTGTGTGCGGCATATTTTTTTTTTTTTCTTTTGGCAGTCAGGTATGTTGTGCACATTGAACATGAAACTGGACTTGTGCAGTGTGTGTATGACAGGTGGGAGGGAAACGTCAGCAAAATGTCAGTGGTGTCGCTCGTGTGTGTTCCATTTGGCTGCGGCAAATCAAAGGTCAGTGACTTTTATGTGGGTGTGTCTATTAGTCAACTAAAATATGTCACCCTTCTTCAGGACTTTTCCTATGTCTTTCTGGCGACATTGAAGAAAATCCCGGTCCTCAGTAGAAGAAATGTTAACAGACATGAAGATGTCCATAGATCACCGCTTCGACAGTGCAGCGACTGACATGCAGTCTCTTTTCTCTAACGTGTCCTCAATGTCCGCCATCTTCAAGATATTGCTGAACAGCTTAAGAATCGAGAAGAAGAAATTTGTAGTTTGAAAGAAAATGTTGAAGTGTTATAATATAGACTAGAACAAATGGAACAACAATATGAACGACTCAAACACATTGCTGAGAAAGGACAATATGTTGTATTCTGTGGACTACCAGAGGAAACAGACATGGATCAGACAGGGGAGGACTGTGAACAGATTCTCATCCAATTACTTAATCAGCATGACTCGTCAAAAACTTGGTCTGGAGACGATTTCTCCTTCGTATACAGACTATGTCAGAAAAAAAAAAAACCAAATCCGACCACGCCCTGTCTTGGCAAAGTTTTTAAAGAACAAAGATAAACGACATCTGATCAGGAACAAAACCATACGGATCAAACTAAATGATGCTGGTGTTCGCCTCAGTAGCGACTTGACAGAAGAGCAGCGTCGGAAAAAAACTGAAGGTGGAAGGGTACACGGGGTTTTACCCGTGACTCCAAACTAATCAAATTTAGAAGTCGAAGACAGGATGACAGTGGCTCTGTCAACAACGGCCGTTCACGAGGACAGTTTGACGACAGGGACAATGGCATGCCAACACCACAGAGCTCCCATGACTCTGCCCCCCGTTCCCCTTTCCTTCTTCTCCACAAGAGCGGGTACAAACGGACATCCAGCTCGCACAAAAACCATCGTCGTGTACGCAGGATGAGGGGACCACAGGCACTGCAGACAGCTGTCAAGACACCTCTGCAGAGAGCTTACACACCCTTTACCTCTGCAGAGAGCTGTCACACACCCTTTACCTCTGCAGAGAGCTGTCACACACCCTTTACCTGCAGCAGAGCTGTCACACACCCTTTATCTCTACAGAGAGCTGTCACACACCCCTTTACCTCCGCAGAGAGCTGTCACACACCCTTTATCTCTGCAGAGAGCTGTCACACACCCTTTACCTCTGCAGAGAGCTGTCACACACCCTTTACCTCTACAAGAGAGAGCGATGCCAGCGCAGAGGAGTGGAACGGAACGGATGGCAGTCCAACACTTGATGCTGGTAGCCAGGGATCACCACGGGACTTCGGTCGTGGACAGGGGGCTACGCCTCCAAACCAAGTCACCAGCAGACACTTCCCACCGCCGCGTCCCAGGGCATTATGGGATCGACGTTCTCCTGGTCGACCCCAGCGTCAAACCCAGGATTGCATTAACAACACCATGCAGAAACGATCACAGACGAAATGACGCCAAATGACTAAGGTTTCCTGTAATCAGTTACAGCGAGACCCTGACACACAGCGCGATACACGTGACAATGTGACACACACTCCAATCACAGATACCAATTTAAATAGGAAAAATCATGATTCAGCTTTTTGTAGTAGGACCAGAATTAGTACAGCAGTAACTAACGGGCAGTCCAGGTCAAAGGAGCCCCGTTTGTTGGGTATAAAATCAAATATCAACACTAGATGTGTGCGCATTCTTAACTGGAATATTGAGGGCTTGCTTTCTAAGGTATCTGACCCTGATTTTATGCACCATGTTGACAACTTCGACATTATTTGTTTTACTGAAACCTTTCTTGAACTAGGGAAAGCATTAGATTGTTTTTCCAGCTTCATTCAATTCATTAGTCCTGCGGTTAAACTCTCAGTGCACGGTCGAAACAGTGGTGGTGTGATGATAATGGTGAAACGTTCATTGCGGTCGTTCACTGAGCTACTAGACACATCACAAGATAACATTGTACTTATTAAGTGTCATAAAAGTATGTTGAACAGTGCCAACGATATAACATTGTGTGGTGCATATGTGTGTCCCCCAGATAGCCCTTACTATACACGTTTCTGTTAATTGGTATCTGTCTGATTGAACAATGTATTTTGATTATACTCAAATAATGAATGATTCGTGTGACTTTTTCGATATGCGGAGACTTTAATGCCAGGACGGGAACACTAAATGTGCAACACATGAGACAGACGGAGGCATATATGATCTAGTCCAGTCAGACTTGTGTGAAACAAGGTCGTCTCAAGATGATACGGTGAATGCTTATGGTCGGCTTCTCCTTGCATTCTGTAGTGCGTGTGATTTAACAATACTGAACGGATCGTGTGCTGGGGACGAAAATGAAAAGTTTCACTTATGTATGTGCTACTGGTAGTAGTGTAATTGACTATTTCATTTGCTCAAAGGTGCTGAAAGGTGACAATATGGAGCTGAAAGTGGGTGAAATGTTTACCTCATGGCACATGTCTGTAGAGCTGACAATAAATTACAAAGAAATGGACACAAAGGAGAATAAGACGACGTGAACAGAAAAAAAATCGTATGGGACTTCGATAACTCTTTTCATTTTCAAGCAGCTGTGCAAAGTCCCTTTTTCAGCAAATCTTAGTTGAAGCAACACGTCTTTACCACTGTTTGTGAACGATGCTGTCACTGCTTAAAGAATGGGTTGATTAAAGCAGCGGAATGCATGAAGCGCAAAAATTTCACGGGCATAAAGTCAAGCCCTTGGTATGACAGAGAATGCAGAGCAGCAAAACAGGAGATGAGAAAGTGGTGGATATTTTTAATCGCTGTAAAGTTAAAATCGGCTAAAACGCAGTATAGAACTGGCTTGGCAAATAGCAGACGACAGTACAAGCATTTGCTTAAAGATAAACATACAATATATAAAAGAAACAAACTCAATGCGTTCAACATGAAAATAAATGATTCAGGTAAGTTCTGGCGTGAAATCAGGTCTCTAAATCGAAAGACAAAATGCACACCAAACATCACTACAATGAATGGTGTAGTCATTTCCGATCTGTATTTAAGTCTGTTAATTCTGTTATGGACAACTTTCAAGATAATAATGAAAATCAAAGGTATTGCAAGGAAGAAATACATAGAAGCATTCGCTCTCTGAAGTTGTGCAAAGCTCCTGGACCTGATGGTATTTTAGCAGAAATGTTGAAAAGCTCTACCGATTGCATCATGCCTTTCCCGTTGTGTTTGTTTAATCATATATTTGACACACACAATTATCCAAGCGTGCGGAACTGGGCCATTATTGTACCTCTGCACAAGACCGGAGATATTGATAATCCTGACAATTATCGAGGAGTGTCTCTAATGAGTATACTTGGGAAAGCGTTTACCAGGGTGTTAAATAACCGCCTCACACAGTGGGCAGAAGATAACGAAAAGATTGCCGAGGAACAAAGTGGTTTTAGAGCAGGTTATTTTACTTCCGACAATATAATTATTTGTCCTGTATTCTATAGTGCAGAAGTATTTGGCGAGAAAGTCAGGAAACGTATATGTTTGCTTCGTTGACTTAAAAAAAAAGCATTTGATACAGTTAATCGCAAACATTTTGTGGAATGTGCTTAGAAAAATTGGTGTTGGAAGTAAAATGCTAAGGATGCTGCGATGTATGTATCAAAGTGTGAGATCGTGTGTAAGATGTCCTGATGTTCTTACTGAATTATTTGAGTGCCCAGTGGGTGTAAGGCAAGGTTGTGTATTGTTATCTACGTTATTTTCGTTTTTGATAAATGAACGAGCGTTAGAAGCTGCTTCAAAGGGTGACTTTGGAATACAGTTAGCACCTGAGTTTGTACAGGTCTTGATATTGTTTGTTTGCCGATGATGTGATTTTAGATTCATACTGTCCCAAGGGCTTACAAAATCAAATGATTTCCTCAAACAATTTGGAGACAATTATGATATGAAAATGAATCTGGAAAAGACGGAAATAATTGTATTCAGAAAAGGGGGATTTCTGGGACAGAAAGAAAAAAATGGAAATATGGTGAGGAACATATAGCGGTAGTCAACAGTTATAAATATTTAGGGCTACATTTTACAACCAAGCTTTCATTAGCGTATGCGATGGATGAGCTGGCCACTAAAGCAAAACTTAAAACAACTCAGCTCCTTAGATGCCTTTGGAAATTAGGAGATATTTCGAGAAATGTGTTCTTTAAGATGTATGACGCTCAGATTGCTCCCATTTTACTGTACGGGTCTGAGGTCTGGGGCTATCAACAGCTCGATGTACTAGAGAAGACACATATGTTTGCCTGTAAACGTTACTTGAACGTAAGTAAGCAAACGCCAAACAAAATGGTGCTGGGAGACCTCGGCTGATATCCAATGTATGTTTTAGCAGCTGAAAGGTGTATTCGTTACTGGCTAAGTTTGTAATCTGGGGGAAGAAATACCCAGGAAAGCCTATAATATGCTAAACCACCTTCAAGAATTGGGGGGAAAAAATAAAATGAAATAAATAAATAAAACATTGGCGTTTTACTTGAGACAATTATTATTTGTAAATGGATTTGGAGAGGTTTGGTTGCAACAGAGTGTTGGCGATATGATCAATTTCATTCATATTTTTAGACAGAGACTCGCTGATCAGTTTGCACAAACCTGCATGATAAACTGGAATCAGCAGAACGTTTTGAACTGTATTCTAGCTTAAGCAGTTCTTACGAACAGAACATTATTTGGGTTACGAGATATCACGAAAATGTGAATGCTGTCAATAATGCTGAAGGAAGTGTGTCGTATGTGATGTCCTGTGCCGATGAAATGTCTGTAAGACAAATCTCACGTTTTCTGTACAACGTTTTCCGAAGAAGATCACAGCTGATACAAGAGGAAGAACTGAAGACAGTGTGTGTTCATGCTGTGGAATGATAACTTTGAATGGTCAAATTAAGCTCTAACAAATATTCCGTAGGATTGATGAAGTTTATGGATGGATGCTCGTAAACTTTGATTAATATTGATTGAGGATCTCAGTTATTAACGAGAACTGAAGACTGATCGGGGATCAAGGCGGTAAATAATGTTAGTGGGCTTGTATGGATGATTGATTACTGATAAATGACCAAAGATGGAGGATTACTGATGACACTATTGATCATTTGTTGTTTTTTGAATGGTATGTTGAGGAAAGGATACGGGAGAGGATAAGCGATTTAAGTCGAATTAACGAACCCATGGGTAAATGATTCAAATGATAATGATGACTGATTATCAATATTGATCAAAAGGCCTCTATGATTAGGGATTGATGATTGAGTATGATCGACGGAATATCAGTGGACCATCGTCGTCAGTCACAACTGCAGTCTTGAGAACGATGACAGCTAATCCACCTTGAAACCCAGAGCCTTTGCCGGGGTCACTGGAGGGGTCACTGGTGTAGCCGCCTCACGCTGCAGTGAGAGACAGCCGGGGCGTCAGCAAGACGTCAGTGGACACTAACGTGAACGAGGACAGCCTCTGGCTTGAAAGCTCTCGTTGAAGGAGAGGAGATAGGCACTTGCTTGATGTCTCATTGACGAGCAGAAACTGCACACACTTTGGGTCCTTGCAGAACAGGAAACGGTTCAGATTAAATGATGATGATGATGATGATGATGATGATGATGATGATGATGATGATGATGACGAGAAGGGGGAGGAGGAGAGGAGGAGGAGGAGGAGGAGGAGGAGCAGAAGAAAAAGAAGAAGGAGAAGAGAAGATGAAGACAATGATTATAATGACAACGACAACAACAACAGCAGCAGCAACAATAACAACAATAATGATGATGATGATAATAATAATAATAATAATAATGATGATGATGATGATGATGATGATGATGATTATGATGATGATGATGACGAAGATGTTGAGGAGGAGGAGGAGGAGGTGGTGGTGGTGTGTGGAGGGGGAGGAGGAGAAAGAGGAGGAGGAGGAGGAGCAGAAGAGGAGTAGGAGTAGGAGGAGGAGGATGCTCTTGTTGAAGAAAAGGAAATATGTATCTACTGGACAAGTTTGAAGTCTGCCGAGCAAAAACTGCACGCATTTTGATTCCTCGCACAACCGCTAAGCCCAATCCTAAGAAGTTTTAGCTTAAATAATGATGATGGTGAAGCTGCTGCCGCTGCTGCAGCTGATATGATGATGATGATGATGATCATGATCATGATGATGATGATGATGATGATGATGATGATGATGATAAAAAAAAAAATGCAACAACGACATTGATAGTAACATTAATAACAACAAACAAGTAAATGTTTATCGTCAATACCAGCAGCAGCAATAACAGCAGCAGCAGCAGCAGCAGCAGCAGCACTCTGAAGTAATCAAACCACCTCACGTTTTTCCGTTACATTGACTATCCTAAATACAGTATTCACAAATTTCTTAGAAAAATGTGGAAATACCAGACGCTTTAATTAATTCGCATGCAACAAAATAAATAGGTATTAAAAAAAAACTACAGCAAAACAACTTGTCCATATGAGCCAGGCTATAAGGCAATATTGTTAGGTTACAGCTCACGTACATACGCGCGCGCGCGCGCGCGCGCGCGCGCGCGCGTGTGTGTGTGTGTGTGTGTGTGTGTGTGTGTGAGTGTGTGTGCGCGCGTGCGTGCGTGCACGCATGCGTGTGTGCGTGCCTGCGTGCGTGCATTCTCACACACACAACACACATGTGTATGTGTCAGCATGTGTGTTTGTGTGTGTGTGTGTGTGTGGATGTGTGCGTATATGTGCTTGTGTGTGTGTGTGTGTGTGTGTGTGTGTGTGTGTGTGTGTGTGTGTGTGTGTGTGTGTGTGTGTGAGATCTAATAAGTACATTTCAAAATGTGATTTGCGCGTGCAAAAATGTGTGTGTGTGTGTGTGTGTGTGTGTGTGTGTGTGTGTGTGTGTGTGTGTGTGTGTGTGTGTGTGTGTGTGTTGTTGTTGTTGTTGTTGTTACTTTTGCTCGCCTGTCTGTGTGTGTGTGTGTGTGTGTGTGTGTGTGTGTGTGTGTGTGTGTGTGTGTGTGTGTGTGTGTGTGTGTGTGTGTGTGTGTGTGTGTGTGTGTGTGTGTGTGTGTGTTGTGCGCGCGCGCGCGCGCGCGCGCGCGCTCCTGCGTGCGTGCGTGCGTGCTGTGCGTGTGACTACTGGAATACTATGTCCAGTTATGTATGTCTGCGTAATATGTGCCGCGTTCAGTTTGGTTTTAAAGAGAAACCTATTACCCAGTACAATGAACTCGCAGTCAGTCGATAGACGAAACTGATGACGCTGGAGAAATCATTAAACCTACACAGAACAGGGACATTAGTCGATTTCTTTACCCACTCGTTTTCTGTACATAAAGAGCATTTATACATTTATTTACTTATGAATTATTCCTGGCATTCGATGTTTACTTGGTCCTCTGTGCAAGTGTTCATTTCAAGCTTTGTCGCACGTGGGGGAATGCGGCCTGTGGCTCTGGCAGCAAGTGCTGAGAGATGTGTTTGACTGCCCTGTATGTCTGAATGACTGACAGTCTGAACAGTATTCTGCAAGCATTCTAACCCTGCGACTCTTCTTGGGTTTTGGGCAAAAAAAAAAAAAACTTAGATCTTTAAAATTTGTACAAGGAAAATGATGTTTTGGCTTTCGTAGGCGGAATGTTGTGGTGGTGTCTCAAGAATGGTATGTGTAATATGTGCATTTAATGAAAGGAACACATCTTGGGGGCCATCTTCCATACCGCGTTTTCGCTTCCGTAAATGAACTTAAATAACAGAAAAAAAATAACCCTTTCTTTCTTTTCCATTTCGATTTCAATTCATCTTAACCTGAAATGTTTGATATTTCTGATTTCCATAGCACTATTAGTAAAACTTTTGAACTTACGAACATTCATTCTTCATTCACTTAAGGCCCCGTTTTTGAAAGACGATATATCAGATAGTTTAATTATACGCATCCAAAGTTTAATTATACGCATCCAAAGTGCTCAATGGAACCTAGAGAGGTACTGCATACCTCAACTGCACCACCCATGCTCTTAGAGGCCTACGCTGTATTCACGTCGGGTGCAGGCATACATAGGGCATTCTATTGAGACGTCAAAGGACATAACTTCTATCTAGCAGATGCTAGTGCGTTAATATTGAGACCAGACACAACAGAATATCCATGGAAGCGCCACATGGGTGAATTAGCCCGTACCCCATGACAGCAGAACTCACCGGCGTTAGGCGCCTCCACCAAGTGAAGTGCTGCTCGCATCCTGCAGCCCCACTCGTTGCCGTTTTGTTGACAGGTGAAAAAAACAGCACAACTCCAGATACGGCAAACCTTTTGTCACAAGGTCTTACGTACCCTCTAAAGAGAATTCCGGGTTGCAGTTTTCCCTGCTGTCAACAGGTCTTTCTCTGTGGTCAGTGGGTCTTTTTTTCACCGCCACGGGCCTTATCAAGAGTAGGCCAAAAAGCAGAAATCAATCTTTGTACAGACCTAATCCTCCTGGCGAGGAACTGTTAGGCAATCTGAGTCTTGGACTTGCTTTTCCAAGTCAAGAAGGAAAAGCCCTCGCTTTGGGTAGAGGGCGTCTCCTTGCACATTGCCTACGTCAGCACGGGGCAAGGTGGTGGAAACCATGCTCCTTTGAGAGGAACAGGGAAGCAGAACTACCGTGTAAACCTCTTAGAAAAAAAAAGAGAACTTTGACTTTCAACGCGCGCGACACTGTCATTAATGTGCTGCCACGTTGCTGTACTGTGGGGCAGAAAAATGTATCACACGAAGAGATGCAACAATGAGGAAAAAGAACTCTTTCTGAAACAGCGAGTGAGTCCTTTCTTAGTCAAACATGTTATTCATTTCTTGTTGAAAGGAAGAAGTAAAACGGTTGGTTTATATGAAGGAGCAAGTGAGAAATACATTTGTGCTGCTGCACGGTTGATCCAGTAGTGGTACGATTACCTCTAATGACGGACAAAAGGCTCCATCAAAGGGCGTAGCGTTGCGTTTGACGATGGTTGTAGTGCTGCAGCAAAATGCCCCTCAATTAAGTCTCCTTAAGGGCAGCTGCTAAGCTTCTGAGTCTTGGACCTGCTTCTCCAGGTCAAGAAGGAAAATCCCTCGCGTTAGGTTGAGGGCGTCTCCCTGCACATTGCTACGCCAGCAGGGTGCCGGTTGGAAATAGAGTAGAACTATAACTACCGTGAAAACCTCTTTTAGGAGCAAAAATTAGAAAGAGAGGGGGTTAGTTACCGCCAAGGACATTCATAAACAAAGCACAGGACAAAACGCGATGCATTTCGACCTCTTGGATCTCCTTCAGGCAAAAAAGAAACAGACCACATTTAACATTTAGGACAGTACAAACAAAAAACGAAGAGTGACTTTTTTAGGAGCGAAGAGTGACTTTTTCAGGACTCTTTTAGGAGAACAGAGATCTTTGTCTTCCAACGGCTGTCTGACACCGTCATTATTGCGCTGCCAAGTTGCTGATCTGTGAAAAACAAGCAAAACAATTGAATAACACACAAAGATACAAACAATGGGAAAAAGAACTCTTTGTGAAACAGCGAGTGAGCTCTTTCTTAGTCAAACATGTTATTCATTTCTTGTAGAAAGAAAAAAAAAACGGTTGGTAATATGAAGGAACAAGTGAAAAATACTTTTGTGCTGCTGCACAGTTGAGCCAGTAGTGGTACGATTACCTCTAATGACGGTCAAAAGGCTGCATCAAAGGGCGAAAGGTTGTGTTTAACGATGGTCGTAGAGCTGCAGCAAAATGTCCCTGAGTTAAGTCTCCTTAAGGGCAGCACTACGCTCCCTCTAATTTTGTGAAGAACACACACACACTCTCTCTCTCTCTCTCTCTCTCTCTCTCTCTCTCTCCCTCTCTCTCTCTCTCTCTCTCTCTCTCTCTCTCTCTCTCTCTCTCTCTCTCTCTCTCTCTCTCTTTAAATCTCTCTCTGTGTCTCTCTCTGCCTCTCTGTCTCTCTGTCTCTCTCTCTCTCTCTCTCTCTCTCTCTCTCTCTCTGGACTTACAGTGCTAAGTTTATTTGCTGGAAAAAAATCCTGACACTAGCACAGTTTCTGACACTGTGATCGTTAGATCATGACATATTAAACATTACACCCTTTATGATAATAATAATAATAACAACAACAACAACAACAACAACAACAATAATAATAATAATGATAATAATAATAATATTTCTAATGCGCAAAATCTAGATGAAATCAACTCTAAGCGCACGAAAAAACATCTCCTCATACACACACACATTCACGCAGACACACCCCACGCACAAATATACATGCGTTATGGCTTTAAACGAAGGAATAGGAAAGGAGAATCATGTACAAAATAAACATTCACCCATAAATATTAACACTAACACACACATATGCACGCACACACACACACACACACACACACACACACACACACACACACACACACACACACACACACACACACACACACACACACACACACACAGCGCGCGCGCTATGGGCCATATGGCTCTAAACACAACTAAATCAAGAAGAAGAAACATTACGTACAATTATTGCTGTATGCACACACACACACACATACACACACACACACACACACACACACACACACACACACACACACACACACAACACACACACACACACACACACACACACATCTACATGCATGTCTTATGGCTAACCAAAACCGTCAAAAGAGAGGGAAGAAAAAAAAAATGTTATATACAAATATTTGCATCTCACGTTCCCACGCCGAGTGGGTACAGGTTGCATTGGGAGTAGCAGTGGTCGTAGAGGTGAGTTTTAAGAGCAGTCTTAAAGGAAGAGAAAGTAGGCAGCTGACGGACAGAGTGGAAGTTTGTTCCAGGAGAGTGGGCCAGAAACAGAGAGACACGTGGGCCAAAGGTACAGAGTTTGGTACGTGAAATCCTTTCACTCTTGAAAAAAATAAAAAGTCCTCTGTTTGTTCCTCTGAAGAGATTCCTTTCTATGTGATATTTAGTGGAAACATGGACCGTTGTGCTACGATCCTTGGCGGAAGTTTGTGTTCAGCCACCCCCCTTCCCTCCCATCTTCTCTCTCCCCCACTTTTTTCTTTTTCCCTTGTTTTCTTTCTTTTTTTTTTCTAAAATTCAAACACATTGGGATTCCGGGAAGCTGAATTAGAGTTAAAGACCCTTAGTTTTGTTCGCAGTTATTAGTGTGAATGGGGTCATGGTCCATGAAAAAATAATGATGTACAATACGTAGTTGTGCTATAAATACAATTATTTTCGTGCTGCGAACTTTCCCGTTTGCGTTCGTCAGTTGTGTGCACGGGAACTCAGTTTAGATTTTCGTCTTTGACCTCCTTTTCTGGTCAGATATACCCATACTGACACTCATTCAGACACTTACCTTTGATCATCGGTGTTCCCGTAGTTTTCTTCCCAGTTCTCTTTATATTTGTTCACAAAGGCCTTTGGTAAACGATTTTGTTGTTGTTTGTTTATTTATTTATTTTCTGCCTCCAGTGCGAGAGGGGTGTGTGTGCCTCAATATCAAAAGTTGGGGTAATGAGGGCCTGTTCTCTTTCTTCCGTTGTTTTTTTTTTTTTTCTTCCTAAGTATCTAGTGTCTTTCTTTCTTTCCCCCTGTTTCTCTCAGAATATCACTGTTAGGTATTTTCATTTTTTGTTTGTTTGTTTGTTTGTTTTTGTTTTTAGAAAAGAAAAAGAAAAAACACCGTGTTGTCTGTTTGGTTCTCCTGTATCTTGTTTTCTGTTGCCTACGTATGCGTGGGTGTTTTTGTGGTTTATCATTGTGCTGGTCAGTGACAGATTTCTGTTGAGTGCTGTTCTCTACTTTTACGTATAATATCAAAATGTGTATTGGAATGTTAAGTCACCAAATGTACGTCACAACAGTTCCTGTACACGTGTTGGTCCTTGAAGTTGTGGTCCATCGTGCCAGCCTTCAAGGAATTCAACAGGGCGCTTTACCCTTTCTTTTCTTTGTCTCTCTATCTTTCGTGCTCCTTCCTCTTTCTCTTCCTCAAAAGCTGGTCCTTCAAACAGAGAATAATAATAAAAAAAAAACAAAAAAAACATCAAACTCCATGCTACACAAGGCCAGGGTACAGAACAGGTTCGCTGTGGCATGTTGTTTATCATATGTATGGTTGTATGGGTCTTTACCGGTCCGTCAGAATATGTCTTTGTGAAGAGAAGTATCTTGCAAGCAAGGTGCTGGTTTTCATTAGAGTCACTAAGCAGTTGGATAAATTAACGAGTATACGGGACTACCTTAATGACCAGCGTGTCAGTTTGCAGGGGAATACGGGACGGACCACAGCAGGTACTTGAAATCCTTTGTGTTTAACAACCGACAGGTAAAATCAAGTCGTTTGTCACTTCTTTTGACAAGCGGAGGTTACTCCTTTGACAAAGATGAAAATTTGCAATCTCTTTTCACAGTTGTGGTTATGTATTTCGACATTAAGAAAGCCAGTGGCTGACCCAATTTTCGGCAACCTTTGTAGTTTGCTGATGTCGCACAGCATCATATCTGTCATGCTGTTGGTATGGCTACTACAAAGGTGCACGTAAAAAAAAAAAAAGATTAAACACTGTCTAGTCTTTGGCTTCAGACCTCAAGTGAGCAAAAATGAACTCTTTCCTTTTAAGTACAAGGACCTCTTCTTCAAAATTGTTTTGAGGCATCTGACACAGACAGCTACAGTGATGTGAGTAAGGGGTCAATATAGTCGTCACATTTTTTTCTGTCCAAATGTCAGTCGATGGGGTACAATAGCTTTATCTGTGTGTGATGTGTGCCAAAGACCAAAGGCGAAAGGTTTGTTGAACAAAAAAGCGAAAGGCGATGTTGAACAAAGGCGAAAAGTATGTTGAACAAAGGCGAAAAGTATGTTGAACAAAGACAAAAGTTGTGTTGAACAAAGGCGAAAGGTACGTTGAACAAAGACGGTGGAGGTATGTTCAATAACGGTGAAAGGTATGTGAACAAAGGTGAAAGGTATGCTGAACAAAGGTGAAAGGTATGTTGAACAAAGGCGACAGTTATGTTGAACAAAGGCGAAAGTTATGTTCATCCCGCCTTTCACAAAAGACAACTCTCCTTCCCAACGGTCTGCAGTTGGTCTCATCAGTCCCTCTCCTCCTACTTCACAGAATGGTTACGGGTGGCTAGTGGCTGTGGTAGATGGGGCTACCCGGTTGTCAGAGGCAGTGCTCCTGAAGTGCGTTAAAACGGTGAGTGTAGCTGAAGAGCTTGCGTCCTCTTTTTTCCCCCAAGAAAGGTCCCCAGTGGAGATCCTCTGGAACTATGGTACTCAGTTCTTGTCCGACTTGATAAAAGCAGGTTACCTTCTTCAACCCATCAGATCAAACCATACATCCCCCTTACCGCCTCCTGTCTGGTATGGTCGACAAGTTCAACAGTACTCTCCAAAACATACTCAGAAAAGAGACAAAGTCTCAGCCACAAATATGGGACAGGTATTTTCCGGCATGACTTATCTCCTACATGACTTTTCTCCTACAGTGAGTTGCCATTAAAACCACTGGATTCTCTCCTTTTGAACATCTTTTTGGACACCGTCTTTGCCATCGTGTTGATCTTCTGCTTCATGCTTGGACTGACGGTGGCGAACATGATGACAGAATCCCTATTGCTGACCTGCATTTCTGGCCTGAAAGACTGTGTTACTGAGATCATGGAAACTGAAGATGTTTGACAGGCTACTGAAAAGCAAAGAAATACTTTGACAGAAAAGAAGAGAAGGGAATGTTTCAGGCCGCTGAAAACAAACTTCTTCTCCATTGAAAACCAGGCAAGTACTTGAATCAGACTATCAGGTTGCTGTGAAATCCTATGAGGATAAAATACCAAAACGTGGACCTTCACAAAACCAAAACCAAACAAGCTGGTTCATTCGTCGTTGGCTCAACTCAGCTGTCATGGGAAGTTGGTTCCTTATTTCGTCTCTGTCGCTGTCTCTCTTTCCAATTTGACAAAAAAAAAAAGTACGGACAAGAGCGGACTGTGTGGACGGATAAATGCGAACATGCTTTCACTGGCTTCAAAGCAGCACCCTTTGCTGTGTTAGGTTGAATCATCATGTCCAACCTTGTACGGTTAAAGCCGATGCTGGTAGCAGAGCGATTGCGTTGTTTTGTTACAGAACGTTCATAATTCGTTGCAATCTGTCGTTCACGAAAGAAATGACTGGGAAGAGAATGCTGTTACAGTACCTCTGATGGGGAAGGCCTGGCCATTGTGTGGACAGTCCTCAAACTGTTCCAGGTGTGTTTCGCGGCAGGTCTTTGGTATTCCAGACTGATCACAGGCCTTGGGTTTTGCCTGCGCTCTGGAATTTTTTTTTTTTTTTTTTTTTAAAGTTTGGGCATCACACGCAGAGCGTTGTCTCTCCGGGGGTAAATATTTCTCTTTGGAAACTATACCTAGACAAACCAGTCAGCTTGCAAGTGTACGGTTTCGCTTACCAACCGAGCAAACAGTACCGTGAAAACGTTTAATTGAATTACTCTCTCTCTCTCTCTCTCTCTCTCTCTCTCTCTCTCTCTCTCTCTCTCTCTCTCTCTCTCTCTCTCTCTCTTACATTTTGTTTTTCTATTTTGCTTTGTCCTAGCTTTTTTTTTCTTTAAAAGAGAAAACTGTCTTCTGGAACAGGTCTTTGCCCTGTCCGCCAGTCAAAACGAGATGATTTGAATTCAGAGACAGGAGAGTCACGGCTGAAATAGAATTCTTACGTAGTCTGTCATACTTCCCGTTGCTGACAACCACCCGAATCTGAGGACCATCCTCGACCATTACAGCGGCGGGATCAGGTGACGGAATACTGTAATAATGAGCCCCCGTAATTCAACTTCTGCAATGTGTTAATTAACTGTTCATACACATGTCTCGTAGAATCCACTTCCTGTTTATTCAAAACTGAGACGGGGAAAAAAACTTTCTGAATATCTTCCATTCTGGCCACAACTTTCTTGTTATTAAAGGATGAGTGAGAGCAGCATTTTGTTTAAAGCCATCTTTAGTGTTTAAGAAATGAAACTCTAGATGAGGCATAGAGTAGAACCAGTGAATAACAATGTAGGGCACTCTTGTTCCCATGATAAAACAATTGCACGCCAGTGACTCCAAACGGTCTGTCTGCACTTTGTTGGTATTTCTTTGAAAGGCTTCATCCCTCCATAAAATTTTGCGGAAGTTTGTGTCAATCGCGTGATTTGTTGTTCTTGTTTTTGTTGTTGTTCTTGTCATTGTTGTTGTTGTTGTTGTTGTTGTTGTTCTTCTTCTTCTTCTTCTTCTTCTTCTTCTTCTTCTTCTTCTTCTTCTTCTTTTTTCTTCTTCTGAAACTCAGAAACTCCTGTGACCCTGTTGACTCGGAACAAGCAGAACACGTTTCTGGTAAAGGGTTAAAAATGAAGATACCAAACGAGTACCTAGTTCCTCATTAAGCTGGCAAGAATGATGGCTATAATGCGATGAATGCGACTTCCATTTTGTTTTCTCATAACTGCCCAGATGTTTCCAATCGGACTTTGAGGGGGTGACTATGCTAACTGTAGCAGAACCAGCTTGAACAGCCATCGTTTCCATTGTTCTGTTTCACTGTTCGTGTGGATAGATGCGTTGTCTTTTTGGAGAAACTATAGCTTCGTCATAGATAAGCACAGAATAGTTGATGCATATTGTCTTGTAGTACCTGAATGTACTCCTTGGATTTCACTGTTAGTTCCACGAAAATAAGGTCACCCATGCCTGTGTGTAAAACATACATCTAAAGATTGTGTTGTGATGGGTCATACACTACATCCATCATTCTTTTCCCTATGTTCAGAAGACTTTTGCCACACGTTTAGTCTGCCAGTATTCTTCAGAGCAATTGTTCTTTATCACTCATCACTCTGTATTTCTGATAATCATTCACAGTTTAGTATACTCTTGACCGATACCAGTTTCTCCTTAATTTCTGCTCCCACCCGAATCACAATCTTTTTTTTATGATTGTTTTGAAAGCCGTCGATCGAAGTGTGTTTTTGCACAGTCCTCTATGGCATTTCAAAACAAGGCACAGCATTAAAACCACCAGTGATGTCTCTGAAAGTCTTTCAGCGATCCACAAAGGCAAGCTCAGAAACTATGTAGTCACCAATACATCTAGGACTGCAGCTTCAAGCTATCACTCTGGCTTTCCAGCGATCTTGTTTCAGGAAGGTGTTTCAGAACTGTCCAAATGGCACACCTTTTCTATAGCTGAAGCAGTCTTGCAATGTTTCTCTTCAGCTGGGTTTGTGACTCACATATTTCATTCCATTTGTGCTTAATCTGAACATTTTTGACACCCTGTTAATGACCGGAATTCAAATTCGTATTATATTCTTGTAAAAACCAGCAAAACATTGCAAGATTTGCAGGAATTACGCATGACGCGTGAAATCTGTGTACATCATAGTAGGTTGTCCAACCACCGACAACTCTCTCTCTCTCTCTCTCTCTCTCTCTCTCTCTCTCTCTCTCTCTCTCTCTCTCTCTCTCTCTCTCTCTCTCTCATTTTTAGTGGTAAATTGAGACACATTTTCTCCGAAAAACAATATTTTTCATTCTTGTAAAATCAAGGGTCAATCATTCTTGTGAAATTAATGGTCACAGGCACAAAATGAAAATCACCGAAAACCATATCCAATCGCTGATGTCTACTTTCCCCCCAAGAATCATTGTACTTCCTTTCCTTTCTGAGTGCCTGTACTACAGGTAATCAAAAACGAAACTGACAATAATAAGAGAAGTTCTTGAAGTGACTTGAAATTCAGTATATACCGCTATGATGAATCTGGCAATGGAGTGGTGTCAGCTGTAGGTCCTTTCTCTGATGATCACACGTGAGCAATAAATGTTCATTGTGACTGTAATTTGCACCGCTAGTTTGCTCATTCTTTTCTTACTCTACTATTGTTCACAAGGTTTTCAATCATCACAGCTCTGCAAGATCAGAGAGGGGATAACGTATGTTTGTGCGATCCATTCGGAAATAAAAGACATCCTTCTTCATCTTTAATTAAAAACTGTCATCTGTTAGACCATTTACGATTTCTGATAAGATGAACACACCTACTTCTACCTCATCAGCTGATATGAGCAATTTGGAAATTATGAACGTGACAGTGTCTGCAGAGCCCCCTGAAGGATGTGTGGTGCTGTCAGGGAAGCCTGGAGCCTTCATTCCCTGGGACAACCCGGACAACCTCATCAGTCGACAAGTGGAGGTGGCCATGGACACAGCTGTGGCTGTCGTTTTCCTTCCCATCCTCTTCTCCATCAGCCTTCCCTGCAACATCCTCAACATGATCGTGTTCTGTAAACAGGGGCTGAAAGAACGTATCAACCTGTGTCTGTTCTCTCTTCTCTCTGGCCGATTGTATATACATGTCTCACTCTTTCCTCCTCAGCATAGATAGAATTTACTCTCAATTCATCAGAGTGTCAGGGATAGGAATGATGTTGGAGTTTGTGGTCCAGAACCATCTGATGTTCTTCCGTGGCATGAATTGGGTGTCTGGCTTCCTGTCCATGATGATCGCCTGTGAGAGATGTTTCTTCTGTGTCTTCAGTCCTCTTCGCTCGCAGCAGATCCTGAAAACCAAAACGACTGGGGTGATCATTCTTGTTGGTGTGTCTTTGCTGCTAGGTATCACTTACGTTAACTCCACCCGTTGGAGTATCGCCTGCGTCTTTAATCCTCTCACCCCAGGCTGTGTCCAAGACGATGTATCCCAGTACATTCTATCTGCAGCATCAGAAGCTGGTGGACATTATGACTGGACTGGTGAACGGCTTGTTGTTGCCTGGCATCTACATATCGGTCGTATCCACCACCACCATTCTGACTTTTTTTTTTCAAGCTGAGGAAGATAGTACAATGGAGAGAGCAGACCTCCTCCGTCACGTTGTCGTCACGTGAAATCGTTTTAACGCGCATGCTCATCGGCGTTTCCGTTCTGTATGTCATCTGCTCTCTGCCAATGCTTGTTTTAGGTGTGTGTATACTGTCCGTTCCCGGACCTGAGTCTTCAAGGCCGTACTACACACACCTACAACTTCATAGTCAGCTTCTTCGAGTTGTTCTCCTACATCAATGCGTCCGTCAACTTCTTCGTCTACTCCTTTCTTCTGGGGTCAAGTTCAAGGAAACCCTGAAGGAACTCTGTCTTCAACGCGTTAAAGCAGTAAGCAAGACAGAGGAAGAAAGGATAGGCAAGGAAATGTAAGTATTGCCTCGAAAACTTTGAACACTGACACGTTCATATAGGACTGGTTTTGATATAGCTGCGCAAATGAATACACCATCGTGACAGTCGACAGAAACAGATTTCACTCTCTTCAGAGAGCGGTGTCTATTCATTAAATGCCGTCTATGAAATGTACGTATTATTCCTTTAGGTCAGTAAAAGGAACTTTAAATAACCTTTGGACCTGTTTAAAGACATTTTTAAACTGTTTTGGCTTCGTATGTTTTCATTTGTTCAGGAAAAAAAAAACGAAAAAACTTCAAGTATTTTGGATTATGTTCAAGGCACTTTCAATTATTTTGGATGTTGCTACGGACACCTTCAATCATTTTACCAATACACACACACGCGCCCGCACACACACACACACACACACACACACACACACACATATATATATATATATATATATATATATATATATATATTGAATTATAAACAGAGCTTGCTCTTATGTCTCAGATTATAGAAATAAGGGGGTGATAAGCCTTCATATCTGCAGTGGTAGATGATTCTGCCTAACTGACAGTATGTGCTTGAGTGGGTGAATGGGGAATAAATAAATGCTTCTCAAAATGAACCTTCAGCAAGCTTATAGTCTCCAAAGCAGGAGACCATCTCCAATGGGGAGAAAGCTCACTAACATAAACTCCTGGTCAGATACCGGTATTTCGAAACCTGATTGTTTCTCCTCAGTGACCGCGGAAAGTGGTAATTTGACTCCTCTGCCTTTTCAGTTTTAAGAAGAATGCTATACCAGAAAAAGGCTGGTGCGGATTCATTCCAAGAACTGGCCCTCAGCGCTTGTGTCTTAAGAGGTTATCTTTTTATATTTTTTACTTTTCACAAGAAAATGTAGCTTGTTTTGCTCTTTCGATTTTCTTTTGCTTCTTAGGTGGCACCTTTAGTTAGTTTTTTGAAAACTCAACAAACATACTATGGTATTGCACACCAGCCTTTTTCTGGTATAGCATTCTTCTTAAAACTGAAAAGGCAGAGGAGTCAAATTACCACTTTCCGCGGTCACTGAGGAGAAAACAATCAGGTTTCGAAATACCGGTATCTGACCAGGAGTTATATGTTAGTGAGCTTTCTCCCCCCATTGGAGATGGTCTCCTGCTTTGGAGACTATAAGCTTGCTGAAGGTTCATTTTGAGAAGCATTTATTTATTCCCCATTCACCCACTCAAGCACATACTGTCAGTTAGGCAGAATCATCTACCACTGCAGATATGAAGGCTTATCACCCCCTTATTTCTATAATCTATATATATATATATATATATATATATATATATATATATATATATATATATATATATATATCAGTTTATGCCATCCATCTGTTCTCTCACTGACTGACAAGTCTATCTGTCTCTCTGCCTGTCTCTATGCTAGTGTGCGGAAGCGTGCACGCGCGCGCGCGCGCGCGCACACACACACACACACACACACACACACATGCGCGCGCGCGCGCACACACGCACGCTCGCACGCACGCACGCACGCACGCACGCACACCCACCCACCCACCCACACGCGCGCGCGCGCGCACACCGTTCATGTACTTGGATGCACTCACACGTATTCAGATGCATGTACTGAGATGCCTGTACACACACACACACACACACACACACACACACACACACACACACACACACACGAAGCTGGGTAATGGTACATTCTTACATTCATTAAACAAATAATTCCAACATTGATTACCCAATGTCAGCATCAGCAGGTGCTTTTTGCTTTTTTTTTTTTTTTTACCATTGATCTTGGAACCACTTCAAAAACATTTAAGTCTTTTACGTTGGGGACTGGTGAGGTCCAAATACTGCAGCTTTCTTTTATGTAATGAACTCAAAGTGTTCGACATGTTTGATAGGAGTACCAGAGTTTCACTAACCAAGGTGTACCATATCGCATCTTTAAGTAATATCTCTGTATCGCTTTGTGCGCCACGTCCTTGCTACACACACGACCCATTCTGTCTCCCATTTCTGACGTCAGCAAGCTGGTCGCCAGCTGTTTGTTCGGCCAGGGGTTGTTGAAGCCATTGTAACGTTCTTTCTGGCCTGTCAAGCAACTTGCAAAACGAGCCTGGAGTTTGGCTGACTTGCCTGTCTTGTAATTAGCTGGCGGAGAAATTTGAGCCACCACTGGTCGTCGCGTTTAAACTGTGTTTATAGTCGGCAATAGTTGGGGCACTGTTGGTCTGGCGTTCTCCTTGATCTGTTACTGTTGTCCTGGGTACCATTCTTTGGGAAATACCCATCCCCATGTTGCTAATGCCTTTTCCCCTGGCGATGAAAGTTCTCTTTTTTTTCCACAAACGAAAGCAAGACTTGTTTACATCGGTGCAGTAAGGGAACGGAGAAAACGTTTGCTTGTTTGCTTTTTTCAGATGTTATTATTAATGAATTCAGCCTTTCCATTATCATGTAAAATATTATATTTTGAATGTTTGAGTCTGAATTCTTGAAGACTCAGGTGGTACCATTTTCACACGGTTGATGGCATACACCATATATGATTTAATCAACCCAAGTTATCATTTTCTTTCCAAAAGGTTGTTAACAACATTTTTAACGTAACTGTAGAACAGAGTTCCTGATATTATTTCCTCAGCCATCACAACGACAAGTTTGGAATAAAAATGTTTCCAGCCCCTCAAAACATGTGCCAGAATCTGTTAGGTTTTGTATTTACTGGATGTGAAGAA
>JADBJO010007357.1:27500-42500 GCA_016801955.1 Conus betulinus | reverse complement strand
CAGTGTCAGAGCGCGAGTTGAAAGTTATCCTGAGCATAAATCTGTTCTTCTTCTGTGTGGTCCCAGGTGATCTTTCAGATTTAAGATGGGTGGAGAGAGGAAGCGAGAGGTTCAAGGAGGATGGAGTTACATTTGGATGCAGTTCGAGAATTCGATAGCAGCATGCGTCTTGTATAGTGCTGTTTGTTCTTGTGTATCAGTTTCTTAGTATGATGTCGTTTAGGGCATTCGACTGCTTAGGTGTTTATTTTTCATAATAACAATAAAATGAATGAGGAGAGAAAAAGGGCAGGCATACTGATAAGAATGAAACAACTTGAAAGAGAGAGAGAGAGAGAGAGAGAGAGAGAGAGAGAGAGAGAGAGAGAGAGAGAGAGAGAGAAGAGAGTGAGAGGAGGACTGTACTCACGTTCAGGTAAAGAGCATTTAGACTGGAAGAGACAGACTAGGAGAGACAGAAAGAGAGGGAGGAGAGGTGGGGGGTGGGGGTGTGCACTCATTCAGGTACAAAATATAAGACATCGATGTGTAAGTGATGGAAGTACAATTTTTTATTTGTAACAGTTTTCATAGCAAGCATTCATTCAAATAATTCCCATCACCCGAGTCCCAAGTTTACATTTTCTTCTTGTGAGAAGAACTTGTTTCAAATGCTTAGCTCCCAGTATATAAACACGCCATCTGAGACAAACAATACTGACCTATCATCATTTTCATTTCTTACAACAGAGTTGCATACACATACGAGCATGTGCACACACACACACACACACACACACACACACACACACACACACATGCACACACACACACACACGGCCGCACGCGCACACTTAATATAAATGAAAGGATTCTTCTTTGTAAATCTTTTTCATCTTTTCAAGATGTAACACAAAAATGTTTTCACGTCACATCAGATCATTTATTTTGCTGTGATACGACATTAGCCCTGGAGTGCGAATACTGTAATATTACTATGACAGGGTAGGTGTTAATGCCTCAAATCTGCCCCAGCTGAAATGATGCTACGATATGGCTGAAAACGTTTCATCGTGGAAAGAAGCAAAAATATACATACTACAGAAGTTTTGCTTTAGTTTAGTAAAGGGGCAGGATAATGGCTTCAGAAATTAGAAAGTGGCCAGCAATTGAAGACAGTAACTGTAATCTTTTGGCCTTGGTAAATGCTGAACTTCCAGACCTGATAGGGTTAACAGTAATGAATGGGTTAAAAGGATTCAGTTTCTGTATTTATCAAGGAAACACCATACCTGCTTAGCAATGAGGTCATGGTGTGAGGTGGTACATCAATTAATCAATCGATCAACATGCAAAAAAATAAACAAATAAATGAACAAATTAATAAACAAATAAAACATAAGAAGACATGAAAGCAAAAAAAGCCTTATGGATGAATGTAATAGATGCCTGACCTTAAAAAAAAAACACACAGTACCCACCAGCCAACCTACCTATCTACTACTACCTTACATACCCACCTATGTCTATCTACTACCTACCTACCAGCCTGCTGACCCACCTACCCTCCTTTCTACCTATCTATCTACCAAATATGGCCTCTACTGAAACACACAGGCTTAGGCTGCACATATACAAAAACAACTGAATAATAAACAAATCAAAGAAGTTTTTATTCTCTCTCATCAGCAACATACAATGTGTCAACCAAAAGAACACACCACTGACATCACAAAGAACTTTAGCATTCTGAAAATGATCACATCTTACTAAACTTAGCAACACGTGGCGCGGGCTGATTAAAACACAAGGATTACAGACTGCTTACACAGACAAAGAGAAAAAAAAAAGTCAATCCTTCCACCACAAAATCCCAAACAGCAGAGCATTAGTGTCAAGGAAAAAATCCATCACCGACAACAGATGACTATAATTGTAGCGTGGCTGATTCTGTTCTCATTAGAATGTAAACTGTTGTCTTTACCAAAACAATCTTAGACTGTTTTCTGAATGCACATCTTAAGTGTAGCACAAAACCTTTTGATGAGCAACGTATCTCAATAGGCTCACTGTAAGTAAGTGTAGGGGTTCAAGGTCTATTAAATGTAAATAATTGCACAGGATGATGATTAATCAATTTATAACACTGACACACACACACACACACACACACACACACACACACACACACACACACACATACACACAACCCAAAAAGAACAATACTTCATGAATGATCCAGTGAATGAAATAAAAAGAAGTGACCAAGTTTCTAACTACCTGCTAACAAAGAATGAGAGAGGAGGAGCAGCAGCGGGTGGAAGGGAGGGGAGGGGAGGGACCCCACAGTGAAATGCCGATTTCCAAACACCCATGTAGAAACAATGCTGTGAACAGCAACAGGAAAAAAAAACAAAAAAAAAAAAACATAGGTCGACATTACAAAGTAACTCCTAAGTTTTGGAAAGAAGTAAATATGTCTTCACTAGGGAAAACATTTTCCATAATCAGATGTCAAGTTAAGAAAAAAAAAAAAAAAAAAAAACACATATAAGCACACATGCACTCGCACTTGCACACACACACATAATATATATGTGTGTGTATATGCTAACTCTTAATTAACGACACAAAATGTTTACACCGGTATAATACACCGGTATAAGAAAACACACGAAGAGACGTGACAGACAGAATGATTGTTTTTCTAAAGTATGTGCAAACCATTCATTCTGTGTAACAGAATCTGTTGTCTCACTCCCACCCTCTCTTGAGGCAATTCTATCCACTGACATAAGAAAGAAAAAAGAAACTGCACCAGGTGTTCCTTTCTAGTACACCTTGTCATACTTCAGGATAAGCAAACATGATCAGAAACATCCCCCAGTACTTTCCTACTTACTAACTGCTCCACGACTTTCCCACTTACTAACTGCTCCACAAAGAAACATCCCCCAGTACTTTCCCCTTACTGGCTGTTCCACAAAGAAACATCCCCCAGTACTTTCCCCTTACTAGCTGTTCCACACAAAGAACATCCCCCAGTACTTTCCCCTTACTAGCTGTTCCACAAAGAAACATCCCCCCAGTACTTTCCTACTTACTAGCTGTTCCACAACGAAACATCCCCCAGTACTTTCCCCTACTAGCTGTTCACAAAGAAAAACATTCCCCAGTACTTCCCACTTACTACCTGCTCCATGAAGAAACATCCCCCCAGTACTTTCCTACTTACTAACTGCTCCACAAAGAAACATCCCCCAGTACTTTCCCCTTACTAGCTGTTCCACAAAGAAACATCCCCAGTACTTTCCCCTTACTAGCTGTTCCACAAAGAAACATCCCCCAGTACTTTCCCCTTACTAGCTGTTCTACAAGAAAACACCCCCCAGTACTTTCCCCTTACTAGCTGTTCTACAAGAAAAACATCCCCCAGTACTTTCCCCTTACTAGCTGTTCCACAAAAGAAACATCCCCCAGTACTTTCCCCTTACTAGCTGTTCTACAAGAAAACATCCCCCAGTACTTTCCTACTTACTGGCTGCTCCACGAAGAAAACATCCCCCAGTACTTTCCCACTTACTACTGCTCTCCATAAGAAACATTCCCCCAGTACTTTCCCACTTACTAACTGCTCCACAAAGAGACATCCCCCCAGTACTTTCCCCCCTTACTAGCTGTTCCACAAAGAAACATCCCCCAGTACTTCCCCTTACTAGCTGTTCCACAAAAAAACATCCCCCAGTACTTTCCCATTTACTAACTGCTCCACAAAGAAAGTCGCCCAGTACTTTCCCACTTACTAACTGCTCCACGAAGAGACATCCCCCAGTACTTTCCCACTTACTAACTGCTCCACGAAGACAGCCCTGGCTGAGAATAAAACAGTGTGAGGGTTCAGCACACTTCTATAGGAAAGAAAGTCACTGGAGAGAAGTCACAGAAAAAAAAAAAGGTCATAGAATCAAGTATGGCATAAGTCACCGGAGAAAAAATTCATAGAAGTGGATATGGAAAACAGGCGAAGGAAAAATTCTGAAAGGAGAATTAAAGTTTTGTATTTGCCAGATCAGTTAGCACTTCCCCTGTTAAAGATTTGCACGTGCCGGATCAGTTAACCTTTCCCCTGTTAAAGTTTTGTGTTTGCCAGATCAGTCAGCCTTTCCCCTGTTAAAGTTTTGTATGTGCCAGATCAGTTAACCTTTCCCTTGTTATAGTTTTGTACTCGCCAGATCAGTTAACCTTTCCCCTTTATAGTTTTGTATTCGCCAGATCAGTTAGCCTTTCCCCTGTTAAAGTTTTGAATGTGCCAGATCAGTTAACCTTTCCCCCTGTTAAAGTTTTGTATGTGCCAGATCAGTTAACCTTTCCCCTGTTAAAGTTTTGTATGTGCCAGATCAGTTAGCCTTTCCCCTGTTAAAGTTGTATATGTGCCAGATCAGTTAGCCTTTCCCCTGTTGAGTCCACTGTTCTGTCTGATGGCTCCACCCAGTGAGTTCAAAGTCATCTCTATTATTTCTTTAGTTCTGGAGCAAGTCAGGGTGGTTTCTGACATCAAATCTGAGATGCTGGTAGAAAATAACATCAAAATCATAGAATCATCCTTGTGATGTACTATGGGAAAAAGGCCAATGTCTTTACACCCTTTCCATGGACCTCCTCTCTCGGGACACGTTAAAACCTGAGAGCTTTTCCTACAATAAAACAAGAAAGACTGGAGAGAGAGATACAGCTTCCTAGCTTAGGAAGTGTCTGATTTAAAAGTGGTTTTTTGCAATGCTGAACAGGTAAAATAAAACATTTTATGACAAAATCAATAAATAAGATTAAAAAAAAAAGAAAAGGGCCCTGGAAATAACAGAACGATGACATCAAATCTCATGGTGGAGGATCAGAAATTAGACATGGTGAACTCCAAGCGTGACAGTCGTCATTTGCAAAGATCAACCTCTCCAACTTGCAGGGCTACCAATGTGGAAAAGCCAAATTCTTAATATTCTAAAGGGGGAGTAGAGAGGAGGAGAAGGTAGATGGGGCATGCCCTCCCCAGCCCTGGCAGTGCTGAAACTTTGCACTCAGCACAATGCACAGATGCTAAGCTGACCATCAAATGTAGTTTTCCCATTCTATGTCCAGCTATGACCTGGGCAAACTATTCGTTCAGTTTTTATCAGCCTCTTTCACTTCTGCAACATTTCGCTGAAACACCATGTCAGAACATGACATTATTTGGCCTTCCACTGGGCAGACAAAATAGTCAATCCCTTAGCCATTTTTGTTTCTCCTCCTCTCTTGCCCATTCCCTCGGCACAGCCTTTCTTGACACTTATGATTAATGCCCAACAGCAATTGACTGGAGACACAAGAACTGACACTGCTACAAGCCAACACAGAATTCAGACGGATGAAAAAGAGTGTGAAGACATGCTTATTTCACTTCTTAACACACAGTACTAAGCAGACAAGTGCACTTTTGACAAATATAATTATCTTTTTTCAGATATCACAACTGAAACAGCAGTTAGCTGAAAGCAGCCACCAGATGGTTACTGGCTGGAATATTCTGTAATCTGTGACTGATAGGATGTATGTAGATTCTATGAACTTTAATATCAAAGGGATGCACCTTGACTGACACACACATAGCACCCTATAGTCCAGAACATAACACAGGCTTTTAGCAGTGAGTTGACAGAACACACCATACCATGAATGCATACTTTATAAATGAATAAGCAAGACACACGCATGCTTAAACACACACACACACACACACACACACACACACACACACACACACACACACACATACGCACGCATGCACGCACACACACACACACACACACACACGCACGCATGCACGCACGCACACACACAAAGACAAATGAGCAGTATGCATACTAACATACAGATACATACATGCACAACACACTCATATGTGCACACTCAATCATTGTCAATATTACATGCAATCTATTTGAAATGAACAAAGAAACATCAACTGTAATGTAGTAGCCAGAACACCACACACAACATCAACAATGCAACTGACTTTTCAGAGTAAAGGAGTGTAGGGAAATGAGACGGCAACAATGACTCTGGAATTACCAGCATTTGGAATCACATGACCGCCACTACTTCTTCAAAATGAATATCTGTAATCATCATTTTTTGCACCATTGTATATTAACATATTCACCACATTTTCCAGCATGTTCATTAGCACTCACACAAGGAGCATTATTTGATACCTATAAACAATTAAACCATGATTTTGTTTGTTAGACACACACCATTAGCACACACACACACACACACACACACACACACACACACACACACACACACACACACACACACACATACACACACAGTTTGTGCATACAGATGCACGTATTCACTCACTAACTTCGTTGAACAGATTAAGGTCTATTTCCACTTGCATATGTAACGCTTGCCAACTGTGATCAGATGAAAAAAGCAACAACTGAGCACAAAAAAAACACAAAATATATATAACCACCCAATCAATCCATGATTGTTCAAAGAAAAAACTCAAAATTACCCTTGATTTTGGAAAACTGGATTTCTACACTATTACCATGTGGTCCCTTTCAAAAATGGGCAATCATTAAAAGACAAAGAAAAACAAAGAGGAAAAAAAAAAAGAAAAGGAAGAAAGTAAAGAAGAAAAAAAAAAAAAAAAAAAACCACACAGGTTCACATGCGTTCAGCTCTCCCATAAAATAACAACCAGTAACAACCTATCATCATCTCCCTGTCACTCTTCTCTCCATTTCAACTTCTCCTGTAAAAGTCTCTGCATCCCTCTCTGATCCAGCTGCTGGCTTTTACTATGTTCCAAGAACTCTATCAAAGCCTTCACATCTGCAATCTCGTCCCTCAGCTCTTCGATTCTTTTCCCCAGAATCTTTTCTGCTTCGATGTGATAAGGTGACTCCTTCCCATCGTGAAGGGAGAGGTGCAGTAGACCTTGGCGAGTGCTGAGGCGACGCAGCTTGGAACGCAAGGCGCGCAAGGCGTACCTGGACAGGTCGAGGTTTTCCTGCATGCAGGAGGCAGAACAGATGTCCGCGGCGATGTGGACGCGGGTGGTGGTGAAGGTGGTATGCTGAAGCACGAAGCGGATCAGGTTGGGCAGGGAGGGTGTCACGTTGTCGGGGAAGGCCACACTGTCGGCCTCTCTGCAAAACATGACAACCCTCAAGTTGTTAGTCTGACTTTTCTTTATGTTTCTTTCTCATTTTCGCTCTAAAAACAATTAAGCAAGTACTTGGAAGCATTTGATTAATGCTGTGTAGTCTTGTTACAGAATGGCTGTGACTTAGCTCTAGTACCATGACTTCTTAGCTACAAAGGACACCAATATGTAAACCACACCTGCTGAAAAAAAAATTGAAACAAACAAACTTGAGCAGCAGCAACAGGTTCTCTCTCTCTCTCTCTCTCTGCCTATGCAGGCTGATAATCCTGTGGACACTCCCTGTGTAGACAGGCAAGTATTAATCCTATCTACCCAACAAAGGGAGTGGAGTTTTGTGTGTATGACCGTTTTTTTATCCCGCCATTAAGACAGCCATACTCCCAAGTTCTCTGGGAAGGTGCATGCTATGTGTGTAACACGTCATCCATACCAACGGCCAAACTGGCCTTCTCTTCTGAAAGTTGGTGATGGGATTTTGCGTGCATGCAAGATGTTATGCATGCATTCACACACAGAACCTCGGTTTACAGTCTCATTCAAAGGACTCTATGGAAAATGGAGTCAGAACCAATGTTAACTCTGAGGGAAAAATAACCCTGTACCGAAACGGCCAAGTGGAGATTCAAACCTGCAACCCCAGGATCACCAAGATAATGAGTCCGGCACTCTACGGCTAGGCTTTTCCTGCCCCCAGAAACTGGCTGATTTGCCCAAAGAAAAGAAGCAGTGTGAAAACTATCAAGTCCAGAGTGCAGCACAACGCCAAGAAGACAAGGAATGAGAAGCACAAAATGTGACCACATCACAGGTGGCAGTCTTAAGAAAGTTGTAGTGAAAACCAGAAAGTTAAGAGAGCGGCACACAACACCAAGCAGGCATGGAAGGAGAAGGACAAGTTCTGTGGAGTGGTTACAGCAGGAGTATCATCACAAATTTCAGACAGAACACATTTTTTTAAAGGTAGTACTGCAATGACTTTGATGGGGTGAGAACTGTGGCATGGCCCTTTGTGGTGGGCATGGCTGTAAGCAACATGAACTGAATTGAATTCAAATCACACATACTTCAGGTGATGTCTCACCTTAGAGCGGGGAAGAAGATAATGCTGGGGTACGTTTCCATGGTGAACTCCCAGGGCAGGTCATTAGATGACCCATCGATTCTGTGAACACAAGAACCACATTACATTAACAACTCGAACAGCAAGTCATTGGTTGTTGCATTCATCCTGTAATCATCCTGTGATCATCCTGTGATCATCCTGTGATCATTCTGTGATCATCCTGTGATCATCCTGTAATCATCCTGTGATCATACTGTGATCATCCTGTAATCATCCTGTAATCATCCTGTGATCATCCTGTATCATCCTGTGATCATCCTGTAATCATCCTGTAATCATCCTGTAATCACACCACAGTAACAACAGCAAGTCATTGGTTCCTGTAATCATCCTGTAATCATCCTGTAATAATCATCCTCTGTGATCATCCTGTAATCATTCTGTGATCACACCACATTAACAACAGCAAGTCATTGGTTCCTGTAATCATCCTGTGATCATCCTGTAATCATCCTGTGATCATCCTGTGATCATCCTGTAATCATCCTGTGATCATCCTGTGATCATCCTGTGATCATCCTGTAATCATCCTGTGATCATCCTGTGATCATCCTGTGATCATTCTGTAATCATTCTGTGATCACACACACATTAGCAACAGCAAGTCATTGGTTGCTGCATTCATCCTGTAATCATCCTGTGATCATCCTGTGATCATCCTGTAATCATCCTGTGATCACACCACATTAACAACAGCAAGTCATTGGTTGCTGCATTCATCCTGTAATCATCCTGTAATCATCCCGTGATCATCCTGTAATCATCCTGTAATCACAACACACTAACAACAGCAAGTCACTGGTTGCTGCATCCATCCTGTAATCATCCTGTGATCATCCTGTAATCACACCACATTAACAACTCTAAGAGAACACCGTTGGTTGCTCCTCTGATCCTGTAGAATCAAAGAAAGCACATCACACTGACACAACTCCCAAGGCAGGAAATTGTTTACTCCAATGATCTTCTGCATCAAAAGAAAACCAGGTCAACGGAAGATTTGTGAACCAAAGAACCCACATCACATAACAACTCTAACAGCAGATCCTATGAACCAAAGAACTACACCGGTTTAACAACTCCAAGGGCAAGCCACTCATGGCTCTGCTGATCCTGTGAACCACATCACATTAACAACTCCCTGGGCACATCACTGGTTACTCCACTGACCTTTAATACTATCCAGCCGAGAGCGGCACAAACAGCACGATTCCCTGCTGCTGCACGCTTGCGCATAGCGCTCATTCCCTGCCGGTGCACACATATTTGGCCACTTTTTATTTTATTTTTACGGTAGCTAGACAACAACTGACAGTTTGTGTTTAGGTGTCGCAGGAAAGAAACAAACACTCATCTAATCGAACATAGTAATTTCAAATCACTAACTTTCAATGTGTACACACGACTGTGCATTGAAAAACAGTCTGACAAGTTGAAAAAATGCTTTGTTTGCATTCTATTCCGTTCTTTTACAACACCAAATCAGAAGATGAAGGGATGGCTGCATCTTCAAACAATTCACTTTCCTCTTCTCTTTCAAAGTTTTCTATCTCTCTATCACTCCCCTCATCACCAGGTCCACTTTGTAATATGATTTCAAGCGCTTCACTGAGTGAGAAATCGCTACCACCCCTTCGCCTGACCAACATTTTTTCTGGCACAGGAAATACGTGCCGCGCACAGCGCGCCCGGTGCCGCCAGTTTCTTTGTTTCAAAGCTCCTGGGGTCAGCCAAGTTCACAATAGGCCACTGAAAGTATGGTCTACAACTCGCTCCAACATCCCCAAGACTAGTTACAGAGCTTATTTCCCTTGGATCATTTTCTGGAAAGTGTAGGAATTTTTTATGTTCCCGTCATGCGATAGTGGATGACACGGCAGAACGTACTGCTGTCTGTCCGTCATCCGGCCTGGCATGAGTCGGCACAAGGGAGAGAAATCCTGTCACGCTCTACTGGCTGACACGGCTGGTAAAGGTTAACACATACTAATATACAGTTTACACACCAAAAAAATCTATCGTGTAAAACAACTCTCATGGCAGATCATTGGTTATTCTGTTGATCCTGTGAAACAATCACATCAACAACTGCCAGGGTAAGTCACTCACTGCTCTGTTGATCCTGTGAGCTACATCACATTAACAAGGCAGAAATGTCACAAACCTTGCACTGGTGGTGGACCTGTTCTGAAGAAGGAAGAATTCAAGAAACAAAAAAGAAAATGAAAAAGAACATGCTTCTGGCATTTGTGATTAGATACATGCTTCTCTTCTCCACAGTCGTTGTAAAGTTGCTCGTTAACTATCATCTCTCTCCTAGAATCTTCTCAGTCAGCTCAAACTAGGGAGAGCAGGAACAACTGGAATTCCATTCAAAAGAAATGGAACTATGGTAAAATAAGTAGGAACACTTTCAGGTAACTTCAACCAGCTTAA
This sequence comes from Conus betulinus, assembly GCA_016801955.1. NCBI lineage: Eukaryota > Metazoa > Mollusca > Gastropoda > Neogastropoda > Conidae > Conus > Conus betulinus. The sequence continues at coordinate 31,737 of JADBJO010007357.1, read as the reverse complement.
CGGACCAACATGGAGCTAGCACTTCACTGCTCTAATCATTGAAGCCTCTCAAAGCACATTTTCTGAACTTTTTTTCACCAATGTTTCAGATGTAAAACAGGTAACCTTGCACCTATCCCCGAAGCAGCAGAGGAAAACCTTGCAAAGATCCCCAAAGCAGAAACAAGTGAAGAGGCTATATCCCTCACCTATCTCCAAAGCAGAAACAAGTGAAGAGGTATAACCTCTCACCTATCCCCAAAGCAGAAACAAGCCAAGAGGCTATAACCTCTCACCTATCCCCAAAGCAGAAACAAGTGAAGAGGCTATAACCTCTCACCTATCCCCAAAGCAGAAACAAGCCAAGAGAGCTATAACCTCTCACCTATCCCCAAAGCAGAAAAAGAGGCATAACCTCTCACCTATCCCTGAAGCAACCTCTCACCTATCCCCCTATCCCCAAAGCAGAAACAAGTGAAGAGGCTATAACCTCTCACCTATCCCCAACATAGAAACAAGCGAAGAGGCTATAACCTTGCACCTATCCCCGAAACAGAAACAAGTGAAGAGGCTATAACCTCTCACCTATCCCCAAAGCAGAAGCAAAACAAGCGAAGAGGTTATAACCTCTCACCTATCCCCGAAGCAGAAACAAGCCAAGAGGCTATAACTCTCACCTATCCCCAACGTAGAAAACAAGCCAAGAGGCTATAACCTCTCACCTATCCCCAAAGCAGAAACAAGCCAAGAGGCTATAACCTCTCACCTATCCCCGAAGCAGAAACAAGCCAAGAGGCCAGAGTTTGAGGCAAAAACTTAGATCTGAATTCATATAATTCTTTATCAGTTTGCTCAAGAATTCCCTAGCATCTGTGTAGGGATAAAGACAAGAGGCATCATGCAGCTCCAACAAGTCTGCCACCAATTTTGTCTGACATGAAATGTAGAGGAGAGGCTTCAGATGTTGAACTGGCCTCCCATGGCAATAAAAACAAAACAAAACAAAACAAAACAAAACAAACAACAAAAAAAATCCCTGCTAGGCTATCCACCATCTTTAAATTTCACCGTGGTTACACCCCATAAGCTTGAAACATCATCCTGTGTCCAATGATACTCCATCCATCAGTCCCATCAGTCGCCCTGTGACTCCATCCATGAGGACCTTCACATACAGGCAAAGGAGCTTTTCTCTCCGTAACAATGCCACAGTGGAACAGCCGCCTGCTTGCAGACACTGTCACACAGTGACCCTGCCATCCCTGACAACCCATCATCGCCCTGTGACACTCCGTCCACCAGTCCCATCAGTCGCCCTGTGACACGCCATCCATGAGGACCTTCACATGCGAGGAGGCATGCAAGATTTTTCCTCCACAACAATGCCACAATGGAACAGCTTCCTGCTTGCAGACACTGTCACACAGTGACCCTGCCATCCCTGAAAACCCTCAAATCCAAGGTGACCCCTCCTCCCCTAAATTCTGTACTGTAGGGTAGGAGCAAGGCTAAACTGACTACATCTTTCTGTATCTATCTCTCTCTTTCTTTTTCTCTCTCTCTCTCTCTCTCTCCTCTTTCTTTTTTAAACATTAGCTGGTAGAGTGTCAAGGCTTGAGGTTTGGGCATTGCACTTAACCACGCCATGGGCTGTATAAGGCCATCAGGCTAGCACTGGCAGATGAAAGTGTTGCATAGCCCATAACTTAAAGAAAACCCTTCTAATCCAGTTCATGCACTTGAAGTACAATTAAAGGAAAGGAAGAGATGATCAATGGTCAGTGTGAAGAACTGAACCAGCTATGACTGTTGTGTTCATCACACATTCTCATAAATGTGTGAGTTCTTTTCATCCCCCCACCCCCATCTCTTCCTTTCCTTTAATTGTACTTCAAGTGAATGAACTGGACTAGTGAGGACAACCTGAAAAATATAAAATTACACATAAAATGTCGATCCTTGATGAAAATATTAAATTACACATTAAATGTCGATCCTTGATTAAATACATTTGTTTTCTTCATTCCCCCACACAGTATTCTGCTTCGCAGCCGGTCTGAACTGACCTTAATGTTGACTAACTGGGCTGTGCCTGAGCACACTGCACATACCTGGCGAAGGTGATGTTGTCGGAGGTGTGAAAGTAGTGGGCCAGGTGTAGGAAGACATGGCTGAGAGCAGTGCAAAATCCACACCACCCCGCGTACACCAGTAATACCAGGTCCTGTTACAGTTTACACCACTCTGTTATCGCCAAATCCACACCACCCCGCATACACCAGTAATACCAGGTCCTGTTACAGTTAACACCAATCAGTTATCAAGAAATCTGCACCACCCGCGTAAACCAGTACACCAGGTCCTGTTACAGTTAACACCAGTCAGTTATCACAAAATCCACACCACCCTGCGTACACCAGTAATACCAGGTCCTGTAACAGTAACATCAATCGGTTATCACCAAATCAACATCACCCCGTATACACCAGTAACATCAAGTCCTGTTACAGTTAACACCAATCAGTTATCACAAAATCCACCACCCCACATACACCAGTAACACCAGGTCCTGTTACAGTAACACCTATCAGTTATCACCAAATCCACACCACCCCACATACACCAGTAACACCAGGTCCTGTTACAGCAACACCAGTCAGTTATCACCAAATCCACACCACCCCACATACACCAGTAACACCAGGTCCTGTTACAGCAACACCAGTCAGTTATCACCAAATCCACCCCACCCCACATACAACAGAAACACCAGGTCCTGTTACAGTAACACCAGTCAGTTATCACCAAATCCACCCCACCCCACATACAACAGAAACGTCAGGTCCTGTTACAGCAACACCAATCAGTTATCACCAAATCCACCCACCCCACATACAACAGTAACACCAGGTCCTGTTACAGCAACACCAATCAGTTATCACCAAATCCACCCCACCCCACATACAACAGAAACACCAGGTCCTGTTACAGCAACACCAATCAGTTATCACCAAATCCACCCCACCCCACATACAACAGAAACACAGGTCCTGTTACAGCAACACCAATCAGTTATCACCAAATCCACCCCACCCCACATACAACAGTAACACCAGGTCCTGTTATAGCAACACCAATCAGTTATCACCAAATCCACCCCACCCCACATACAACAGAAACACCAGGTCCTGTTACAGCAACACCAATCAGTTATCACCAAATCCACCCCACCCCACATACAACAGTAACACCAGGTCCTGTTACAGCAACACCAATCAGTTATCACCAAATCCACCCCACCCCACATACAACAGTAACACCAGGTCCCTTCATGGTAACACCAATCAGTTCACACAAAATCCACACCACCTCAAATATACCAATAACACCAGATCCTTACAGTAAACGCCAATCAGTTCACTCAAAATTTACACCATCTCATGTACCCCAATAACCCCAGGTCTGTTACAGTACAAAAAAATCAGTTCACACAAAATCACATCTTTCAACGTACACCAATGGCACCAGGTCCTGTCACACTACACACCTATCAGCTCACACAAAATCCATACCATCCAGTATACAACAGTAACACCAGATCCTGTTACAGTACACACTGATCAGTTCACGCAAAATTCACATCATCCCATGTACACCCAATAACACCAGGTCTTATTATAGTACACAACCACACTATCCCTTGTACACTAATAACACCACATCCAGTTACAGTACACACCCAAACCACCCCATGTACACCAAACACACCATGTCCTGTTACAGTACACACCCACACCACCCCGTGTACACCAATAACACCCATGTCCTGTTACAGTACACACCAACACCACCCCATGTACACCAAACACCATGTCCTGTTACAGTACACACCCACACCACCCCGTGTACACCAATAACACCATGTCCTGTCACAACACACACCTACATCGCGCCATATACACCTATGATACCAGGTCCTGTTACATACAAACATAAACACACACACATAAGCACATACACACACAAACACACATGCACGCACACACGCATGCACGCATGCACACACACACACACACACACACACACACACACACACACACACACACACACACACACACGCTGCCTTCTACCTGTGGAAGACTAAGGGCACTCTGCAGAGTAGCAGTGGTGAGTTCCCTCACACATAGGGAACGATTGGAATCACAACTTCTTGTCGTGCAGGGGACAGAGAGCGCAGTTCCCGCCTCAGCGCACCCTG
>JADBJO010007357.1:20000-25000 GCA_016801955.1 Conus betulinus | reverse complement strand
ATTAAGAACTCTATACAAACAAAGAATAAAGAATTAGAGCTAGAGAAAAAAAGTGGAAAGCGAATGATCAGTCACTTTTCAATATAGAAAACAAGAAAAAAAAAAAAAAAAAGGAAGAAAAGAAAAGAAACAGATAATGCATAGCATCAATCTATGTGAAAATTGCGACAGCGCATCTTTTTACAAAAATACAGAACAGAAGAGGTTTGAGAAAGAGCCTCATGGCACACCACAATATATTATTCCTTCAGATGAATATCTATCTTTCAACTTTCGAGCATATATGCTGAGTTCTGTTCTCAAGATATGACTGAAAGAAATTAAGTTGTAACCACTGCGGTAAATTTTCAATGTAAATACCCAATTTTTTTTTATATTTTTTAACACTATTTGTGTGTCCACAAAATCAAAACGCATTTCTTCATGTCTTAGAAAATAGTTCTGACCTTTTGTGATGACAGAGGGTGGACACAGGCGCAAATGATTTATAATAAAGGGTGAAAGTCACACAGTTCAAACATTCTCAATGGGTATTTTCAGCTATAAAACATGAAAAAAGCAAATGAGTGAGGACTGTAGCTTGTACAGTACATGCCTGTCTGTGTGGTCTTGTTGTGTTTGTTTGCTTTCTTCTTCTTCTTGTTTTTTGTACGAACCTGATATGCTAAAGAAAAAGGAAAATGAGGAATCTATATTTTGGATGGGCACAGAGGGAATGGGATGGGGAAAGGGGGTCAATGCAACAGAAACAAAGTGAGGCATATACCTGTATTACAAAAAAGTCTATTTGAGGACAGCTTAAACAGAAAAAAGGCAACTTCATCATGTGCAAAAAAAAGATTTATTTTTTTTAAATGGATGGCAGACCACCTACCTGTGTTCTGTAGAAAGAGAGGAGGAAAGTGGGGCACACACACACATACCTGCGTTCTTTTTGGAGAACTTGTCATGAAAAACATTGCTGCTCCTCTTTCTGTAATGCAGGAAAGCAACGAATGGCTGTAAATTACAATAAACAGTCTGGGTTGAGAATCTGGTGGCAACACCCTTTCAAGCCAAAGTTGAGAAGGAAACAGAAAATGGTAATAGAAAGGGAAGAGAATGCATTAAGACTTTATAACAGAGAGCTTTTAAAAAAAAAAAAGAAAAAAAAAAAAAAACACTGCAACGCCAAAGAAAGAAATCAAGCGCAACGCCAGATGAATGTTTTTCTCTGAACAAAATGACTAAAGATAAAGAACGAAGAGGGAAAGCAGGAAGACAGAAAAAGGAATACAACCATAATTTCAGGATCCCCACCCCCCCTCCACCTCCCCCTCCCCCTAAAAAAGGGGGAAGAACAGAAAGCTAATCTCGTCTCTGTTATCCAGTTTGGCAGTAAGAGTGATCGCCCTTGGCGAGTTCGCTTATTATAATATTCAGACTTGGCTCACTTTTGTTCTTTACCTTGGTGAGGGAGCATGACTCAACTCTTTGGAATACTGACTTCATTATTCTTGTGCCCATGGATCCTCACAAGTAATCTTCCAAGCTTGTTTGAAATTGCTACTGATGGAGAAGCTTCTTTCTGCTTTACTTTCCAGTGACAAATTTCATGTGATAATACTTGCACATTATGTTCTATCTCCACCTCTTTACAGCATTTGGTTCTTCTGCATGCACCATGGTGTCTATGTTCTATCTCCTCCAAGTCACAGGCAATTATTCTTACAGCCTAACCAGGTATGGAGGAGAGCTTAGTCAAGGCTCATCTCCCAATTTCGTTTTGGAGAGTTTTGTTGCTCTCCCAATTTTTTTTTTTTTTTTTTTATTTCTGATAATGTGACGATGTTCCACACCAAGTACTGACAGGCATTTGTTTGCACAGGTAAGCATAAAAAAAACAGTAAGAGGGAGATCACGAGACAGAGAAGAGCAAGATCAACAGAGAGAGAGAGAGAGAGAGAGAGAGAGAGAGAGCAATCTGAAAAACTCATGACTTTGACTCAATATTTCATAACAGAATATATTTAACCTACATTCAATACATCCATGTATATGCATACGATAATATACTGTAACTAACTGACTGACTCACAGTTAGTAACTCACCAAACAAATACTGAAAGAGGATTTCTGGATCAGATAAGGGCAATCATTACGATCAAATTTTATATTAATACTGTGCTATCATCAACCGAAAGTCACATGGCGTGCAGTCACCTAGCCATCCTTATTCACAATGGCACATAATTGGTTTCAGTATGGCAGCAGTAGTTTGGATCCATGCTACATATATATATATATATAAGTATTTGGCCAGAAATGCTTTCTTTCAGGACTACATGTTGTGCTAAGAATCTGTGCATTTTCACACTCAATCATTATCATACAGCAATTTGTAGAATTCTGACTTTAACACCTGCCAAATTGCGACAGCAATTTTTAGAACTTATGAGAGCTAAGATCAAGGATACACTGATGACTTGATCTATGTATCAGTAATATTCATGATGCCAACAGGTACATGACATGACCTGAGCAGAAACCACAGGTGATGGTACCTAGATACAGTTGCTTAGCACAGCGCGGAAAAATTTTCACCCTTATCTCTTTGTATGCAGAATTCCAGTTATAAATCAGCTCCCAAAAGACAGTTCTTTAGTTACAATTATCAGCTTTCTATGAAAGTGCAAAACAGACAAAAAAGAATATAAAATCTCATTTCTTCTTTTCACCACACTCTGTGCACTGAGAGCTATGAACTGAGGATGGGACCACATGAACTCCTAATGACACAATCAGTAAAAAGGATCAATATAAAAAGCTCTCTTAACCTGTATCTAGAGGAACATAAAGAAGGTATAATAATACATTTAAGAAAATTACCATAGTGAAGTTTATCAGGACTACACACACACACACACACACACACACACACACACACACACAAAACAGACTTTCTTTTTTTGTGTTTTGTTGTTGATGGTGATGATGATGGATTTTTGTTTTTTTCTTTTCAATGCTGAAATTTTGTTGATCTGTTTCTATTTCACAGAACAAAAGCTAATAAATCTCTTTTTGCAAAAAAAAAAAGAAAAAAAAAAAAGAGAGTATGCTATCAGTAGTATATTACTATGCAGATCTGGAGAAAAAAAAAAAAAGAAAGAAAGAAAACAAGGAGGGGGTGTGGAGGGGAAGGGGGGGGGGTGGGGGGGGACAGGGCAGAGAGAAGACAACAAACAAGACATATGAGGAACTAGGGAAAGAAGCAAAAACAAAAAAATTGTCCACCTACCCCTTTATCAAAAGCCACAATCACAGGTGAGACGTGCGCCTGAGACACATTTAGTCCCAGCCTTTGGGCAAACATCCAATGGTTCTGCGAGTCCATAGAAATGAATGTCAGTGATTGGTTGGCCTGACAGCCCCGCCCTGTGAACCCTGCAGGCACGGTGGAACGACCAATGTCAGAAACGCCAACGTTGGGGAGCACATTCTGACTCTCCTGGAATGACAAGCGATCACAGAGCTTGCGCGGAAGGTTTTCTAAGCTGTCTAACACGTAACGATCTGTGGGCCTTCTCTGGTCTTCAGAAGCATTATTTTGACTTGGTCTGGAGTGGAAGGAGTATAGAAAGGAGCGGTAAGGAATTCTGAGTAGGAAATGTTTTTGCTGCACCACTTACAGCACACACAGACATGTGGGTGGATATGTCATAGCTTGTGATGGAATTCAGACAGGAGTTCTCTGGAAGATACGCAGCTGACGGCCTGGAACTTTTATTTTTACCTGTTCCAAAGGAACAGACAGACGGCCGTGGGAAGCCAGCGCTGGACCAGTGCTTACAGATTTCACAAATGTTGGACCTGGTTTCTGGGAGGCAGCTTGGGCATTTGGTGACTGTGGAAATGCAGCACTTGTGAGTGTCGGACTCCACTGGTTTGCCTTCTCTGTATTCCTGGCATGTTTGCAGATCCTGCACGTGGCGCAGGATGTTGCGCAGAGACAGGGACATCCATCGATACGTTGTCTCCCTCGCAATCTCCTGTCCTGGACACTGGTTATAGCGTAGGGCCAGGTCTTTGAACTAAAGCACCAAACACAAAAAGGAATAAGCCATGTTACTTAAACACAGTTTAAACCATGTTTATCAAATACAACACTGGGTGTTTTACTTGTGATTGGTAATTTGGTCATTTTTGTTTTGCTTTGTTTTTTTTTTCCACCACACACAGCTTTTATATCTTAAAGAAACTGACAAAGACATTACCTATACCATTTCACAAACACAGTTCTTTCCCCTACATCAAAAACTGTATTGACCTCTATCTCTCTGATAGTGTTGCTTTGAGACAGTATCTTTATATTGTTGATAACTGGCATTCAAAATCACACAACATACACACAAGGGTCTTTGTCACCTAACCATGATCCAATGATCTCCCATTTGCTGTTTCACCAATCAAAAAGATTTGCTCTCTTCTATGTAAGAGTAATATACAGGGTGCAAAATGTGATTCTGTTATTGAGTTAGATATCTATATATCAGTGTTATGCAGAATCAAGTGTCCCTTCCAGACTGTACTGAGAATACAAACATTCCAAATCATATTTCTGCATATTCATTGTTAATCATACATTTTCAGACTTTTTTTTGTATCATTGGAAATGATACTCAACACCTATACCATGCACTGACATTTGTCTTCTGAATGTAAAATCAATTTGAAGCAAAGAAAATTTTGGCCTAAATGGGTGCCACTTGCTGCCCTTCCAACACAAATCTTCTCCTCCATATGTGGCTTCAATAGAAGTCTAGAATTCAAACATATTGTGTTTCTGTGTGTTCTGACTCAGACTCTAATTTACCTGAAGGAAATTTTCGGCCAGCTACTGCTGGTCTTCATCAGCCAGACTGACTGGTAGTTGTGGTACCAGTCAGTCTGGGCTGATGAAGACCAGCAGTAGCATGCCGAAAATTTCCTTCAGATAAATTTCATTAGGCTCTGAATCACAA
>JADBJO010007357.1:15000-17500 GCA_016801955.1 Conus betulinus | reverse complement strand
GAATAATACTTAGTTTTATTCAGTGTACAAAATACACATAAATCATACAGTTTTCTACCCATGCCAGCACGTGCGCACACTTTTTTCCAAAAACACATTCATTATCATGTACACACTCTGCATTTTCTTGTGCATATTCATGCGATCACACACACACACATGCACACACATACACACACACACACACACACACACACACACACACACAGGCGCGCGTGCGTGAGGGATATATCACCATACCAACAAAAGACATAAGCAAATGTACCAGGGTGGAGTTGTTGATCCTCAGATGCACGATGTCCGATAGTTGCTTCATGTGGTACAGAGCTGCCAGAGCCTCATTGGTGACCACGCCAAACTTCCACTTGAAACGGATCTGCCCACATTACAGAGTTCCAATGTAGTAGTACTACTCTACCCTCTGGAGGCTGAATGTTATTTTCTTTCAAAGGCACCTCATTATATCCATGGAAAATGCTTAAACTTTTCTTTTAAAAAAATACAAAAAAAAAAACCCATTAACCCCTTCCCAGCCACAGTATAAGAGCTTTTTCTGTATTGCCAGGGTCAAATTTTGCTTTTTGCAGTAGGTTAACTAATTTGTTCACTACTCATCATCATTTATTGAGATATCTCTTAGATTTTTTTTGCTTTTCTCTTTTCTCATACCCTGTGCTATTGTGTGGTGTCATAACAATTAGATTTTGTTGGTAATTAGTAGGTACAACTAGATATAATCAACTGTTTTTGTAATAAACTGACAGTTTTCAAGCAGATATAATCAGCTGGTTTTGAAATTAATTGACAGTTTTTGAGCATACACACACACACACATTGCAACACATCAGACCAACGGGAAAAGTGAAATAAAACTAGTCTTATTATCAACTGAACATTAGATAAACATTGATTTTACAACTAGCAAATGTCTTCTGTGTAGTAACACATAATTGGGGATACCACAACCCAGGTGTAGTGAGACAGAATTTTACTTTTTAGCGGTAGGTTCAGTAATCTGTTCAATACTCATTCATTTATTGAGATGTGTCTTAGATTTTTCGCATGATTTTCCTTATTCCATGGCCTACAATGAGTTATCATAATATTTTGATTTTGTTGGTAATTACTTTGGTAAAAAGTAATATAATCAACTTTTTTTTTTGTAACACACACACACACACACACACACACACATACACACACACACACACACACACACACACACACACACACACACACGCACACTGCAACAACTCAAACCACACAAAACAATTAAAAAAAAAAAAAAAATTGATGTTTGTACTAACTGAACATCATACAAACATCTGGTATTGATATTACTGCCAGCAAATGCTCTTCTGTGTGGTAACACATATATACTTTGGGGTTACCCAATTTCTGTGTGGTCATACATTCATACTTCGGGTTACCCAAATTGTGTGTGGTAATACATGTATATATACTTGGGGTTACCCAAATTAAGGAAAAAAAGGAACAAAATTTCACTTTTGCAGTAGGTTCACTAATCTGTTCACTACTCATTCATTTCTTGAGATATCTGTAAGAGGTTTGCCCTTGTTTTTCCTATACTATGGGATACAACGAGGTATCATATTTCAATTTTGTTGGCACTGGAATGGTAAAGAGTAATCAATTTGCAGGGGGAGGGGGGGGGGGGGGGGGGGGGGGGGGGGGGGGGAGAGGGGGGAGGGAGGGAGGGGGGGGGGGGGGGGGGGAAGTGGAGTGGGCAGGGCTTGAGAGAAGAAGGGAGGAACAGTTGTGAGGAGTGGGGGTGATGAAACCAGTTTTCTCTGTGCATGAATCCACAACATTCTCCCTCCCTCATCACCCCCCTCCTCCTTCCATCCCCCCCCCCCTTTCCCCCCCATTTCAATGTTTTCATTGAAGAGAGCTTTTTCACTTCAAGCGCTGTCTTTCACTTCAAGCGCTGTCAAACACACCAAGTCAGTTCCTAACGAAACTGTTTCAACCATCATCATGTCCTGCTCATCATCTCCATCGTCATCATGCCTCACTCACCATGCTCCACGATTCGCATGGAGGCGTAGTAAAACTGCAGGAAGCCAGGGGGTTGAGGGGAGCTGTGGAAATCAAAGTATCCCACCACCACAGTCTGTAACACACACACACACACACACACACACACACACACACACACACACACACACACACACACACACACACATACACACCCCATGCACACACACACACACACACACACACACACACAACACACACAAAGACACATACACAGCTTTTTACATAAAAATTATGTCAAAGGGTAAAAAAATAAATAAATGCTAATAAATGCTATCATACAAATTAACATTCTCATGCATGCTCCAACTTTCTCACCTTAAAAAAAAAAACTGCACTAAGCACCAACCACCATGGAGAAATGGTTAAAGTCAAGGAATCTAGGCTGGGAGATCGGGTTCAATTCCCGTCAGAGCCACATGGGATTTTTCTGCCTCAGTCA
>JADBJO010007357.1:10000-12500 GCA_016801955.1 Conus betulinus | reverse complement strand
ACACACACAGAGTACATCCACAGCTTTACATAAAACACACTCACCTGCCCTTCCATAAACTTTGCTGCCTTTGAAAACTGAGATGTAGCGGCATTTGACTTTGCACACCAGGGGGCGTAATACATGACGAAGATCAGGTCTTCATGCTGGAGCATGTCCACCAGAGGGTCCAGGTCACCGAGGCTAAGGTCCAGAACAGACGACAGTCTGGGAAACAGTGGCTCTGGCTGCTTGGCTGGTACAACCAAATGGTTTGCTCTTGAAACTAGTAGACACAGACATCACAAACAACGGAAGTGGATCACTGGCCTAACAACTTTTCAAAATTAAAGTTAATTTAGATAATTTGATTCTCCGGTTTGAAACAAAGGATCTATAAACTGTTACTTTGAGGATAATTTTGTCAACTTTGAGAACCAATGGTAATCTCATAAAAATGAAGGACGACTTGCTCATGCAATCAACAAAAGGCAATGCAATACAAACATGACTCTTTCTAGAGTCTGCAAAGTTTTACACTAATTACAGGCCAACAACAGCTGCTGACAAAAATCTGTCCAACAAACAAAAAGAAAAGTTCCTACTCGAATACCCTGTATAATGACTTTATTATTCTCATTTCTTTTTTTCAAAGTACTTAAACCTTTGAAACAATATGGCGTACAACAAAACCTGAGAAGTACTGTATGGTCCATGAAACTTGCAGTGAAGTGTATCACTTCAGTTTAACTCTCCATAGAGCTGGCTACACACAGACTAGTAAAATGTAATGGTTATTGAACCAATGTCACACTCCAGTAATTAGAATGACAATTTTGGAATGGGTTTTGATGTCACTACAATTCTGAGATGTAAAGCTTTGTGAAATGCCTGCTATCTGTACGTTGTTAAACATGTCAACAGCATTGTGTGGCCAGTTTCAGTACATCAAAGGTTAAAAAAAAAGTGCAAGCTGTTGCTAATGTACCAAACACTTTGGCAGTTTGCTTCTACATGTACTGTAACACACACACACACAAACCCTGTCTGTCTGTCCACCCATTCATTGCTCTCAGTGTGTCTCTTGCAGCATGCTCACTTTGTCCACAAACATCAGCATCTTTACTCCCTGACCCTCAAGCCTACTATTTCTTTTTTTATTCTTACTCCATCCCTGACCTCCATCCTATTCATTGCTCTCTCTCTCTCTCTCTCTCTCTCTCTCTCTCTCTCTCTCTCTCTCTCTCTCTCTCTCTCTCTCTCTCTCACAACACACACACACACACACACACACACACACACACACACACACACACACACACACACACACACACACACACACACACACACTCTCTCTCTCTCTCTCTCTCTCTCTCTCTCTCTCTCTCTCTCTCTCTGCTTCATTGCAAAACTTCAAAAAGTTTATAAAACAAAAGAAAGAATATATTCCAAGGCAGGTTCCGCCCTCTTCAACAGAGAGAGAAAGACAGGCTCTTCGCTTTCTCTTTGTGAAAATAAATGAAGGGGATTAAAAACATAGAAGTGCTTGCAGTTCTGGTATTCTCACAGAAAATGAGCATTTTAATGCAGAAAACAATGCTGAAAAATGAAGTCCAGTTACCATATGTATAGGTCGACTAGTACTAGGCACAAACGGGAACTGAGGAAAAACAAAATACAAAAGTACTACTACTAGGTACAAATGGAAACTGAGGAAAAAAACACAGATTAAAAAAAAAAAGTACTACTACTAGACACAAATGGAAAATGAGGAAAAACAAGATAAAAAAAGTACTACTACTAGACACAAATGGAAACTGAGGAAAAACAAGATACACAAGTATTATACTAGGCACAAATGGAAACTGAGGAAAAATAAGATACAAAACAAACCAGAAAACTAACAACAACAACAACAACAACAACAAAAAAAAGGCTTAGCTGAACACAAATGAATAGCAACTGTCAACTGTGATTAGCATAATCATTTGCATGATGTCAATCCACACGGATCATGTTTTTAACCATGTGCCCCCTCTGTCTCCCATCCTCTGCCTCTGGAGTAAGGGAAGGGTAGATGGAGAAGCTGGGAACGTGGAAGGAGAAAGTGGAGGTGGGCCAGAGCCTATCTCTGAAGATTATTCTGTTGTTGTGAAAAAAAACAACAAAGGATATTAAAATCTATGATATGCATACATTCATTATATGCATAAGAGCATGGAAAAATAACTATGTATGGGAGAGAAGGGCCTATAATCAAATGGTTAGAGTGTTTTGTATGCTGATGTAACAGATGTGAGTTTGAGCACACATTAGTTCAGAATTTTTCTGTTTCTTTTTTTCTGAAAACCAAGCAGTAAATGGGTACCCTGCCAGGTTCATTAAGATCAGGAAAGGTTAAAGTTCTGGTGGCAGCAGATAGGTGCTCTACTTTCCATCATGCCACACCCTACACACAGTAAACTTCTGACAGTTCACTACCTCTACAGATAAATGGCAATGGAAACTTTTCTCTTTTTTT
>JADBJO010007357.1:0-5000 GCA_016801955.1 Conus betulinus | reverse complement strand
CCAGAGATAACAACCACCAGTGACACTGACCAGTGACACTACCCCAGAGATAACAACACTACCAGTGACACTGACCCCACACTACCCCAACTACCCCAGAGATAACAACTACCAGTGACACTGACCCACTATCCCAAAGATAACAACTACTAATGACACTGACCCCACTACCCCAGAGATAACAACTACCAGTGACGCTGACCCCCAATACCCCTGAGACAAGAACGACTACTAGTGACACTGACCCCACTACCCCAGAGATAAACACAGTTACCAGTGACACTGATCTCACTACCCCAGAGATAAGAACAATTACCAGTGACACTGACCACACTATCCCGGAGATCAGAACAACTACTAGTCAGACTGACACAACCACACTACAGAGGGGACCACTTCTACTGACAACAACAGACCCCACCACCACCAATGCCAGTACAAGCACAGAAGCTATGAATTGCATCAGTGTTCTCTTTCTTTCACTGCATCTGTCTGTATATCTTGCATCAAAAGCCTTGATGCAGATATTAAAACTCAGATTGACAACAAACTGAGGATCTTAAAACAGGCGATGCAGGAGAAAAAATTGACAGTCTGCAAGATGAGTGCAACACACTACGCAATCAGCTGAAAGAACAAACAAAGCTGATTGACAGTGTGTCTGACCGTCAAAAGCACCTCTTGAAATCAGCTCGTGACTGTCAACACCATACCACGTCCACTGTAAAGTCATCAAAAAAGTCAACGCAGCCAGAACGAAAACAACTGGAACAATCTAGCGACGTGGGTACTAAGCATAGTGGTGTTACGGCTGACAAAGAACAGACTGTCACTCACGCTGTGACCGACTCCGTCACTGTCACCAACCAACAAAACCAGCCTTTGACAGACAGCAGACTGACTCCACCCCTGTCATAGGTAATACCACAGCAGTCTCTGACCGACAGCTCGGTCAAACTACCCCAAAGTTCAGGATCCGTCTTCCCCCGAAAGGCAAAATTGTCAACTTCATTGTGGGGGATTCTAACCTTCAGTATATTGACCGACAGAGACTGGACAGGACGGGGCTCACCCATGTACGCACAATGCCTGGGGCGAAGGTGACTGACGTCACTGCTGCCCTCAGAGATTGTGCAGTACGAGAGGATGTGCAGCGGGTGGCATTGCATGTGGGGGGAAACGACCTTCACAGACACTACTCTGTAGACACGCTACAGCAGGACTTTGGTCACCTTCTGGGACAGGTGAAAAGAGTTTTTCCTGCTGCCAAAATTGCTGTCTCTGCCCTACTTCCTAGAAAACCTATTCCTTTGAAATTCATCAATTTGATGAATAGGGAACTGCATGTCCTATGTGCAGAAAACAAATGCATGTTTTTTGTTTGAAACAAATTTCGTTGACCAAAATCTTAGGATCGTTCAAAAATATTTCACATCGGATGGTATTCACCTGTCTGCCAGTGGCTTATCGCTCTGGTTACGGCAAATCATTCAGTTTCTGGCACTCCGTGTGAACCGGGCCTCCACGGGGAATACGGGTAATGGGGCAAACCCAGAGCTATTTCAGGAACGGCCCATTGCAACAAACCATACCAGACCACAAATCTCCAAAATTAAAAAAGAAAACCAAGTCAAGCAGCCTGTCCCTATTGAGTTCTGTCGGAGTGTGCAGCCCACGTACCCCCCAGTCAGTAAGAAATAGTCCTGATTCCTGTCCTACAAATTTACCCCCAGAGACAGTTCAACGTAGTTCAAACAATCACTTGGACAATGCTCCTGAAAGTGTCCACCAGAAATCCAGTTCTTCTTCTTCTAATGAAACCTTTCCCCGCCATGCAATGCCACCCATGCCGTACTTTAACAGACCTCCCATTACATCAATGCCGATGTTCCCCCCCATGTGGCCTTTCTCCCCCTTCCCTCCTCTGCTGCCTTCAATCCTTGGACACAAATGCATCCTTATCTTCCCTCTCCCCCTGCTTAACAGAAATTCCGGTATCTGGAATTCAGATAAACAGCTTACTGCCTCGCCTTCCAAGCGCAGGCCTGAGCCCTTGCCTACCCTTCCTCCCTAACCTTCCTCCCGCCCAAATTTACCCATCCCCAGCCGCTCAGCTCCACCCCCTCCCCCTCCCCCCCCAGCCGTGTCTTCTTTCCCCCCCTCCTGCTTGCTCCGTCTCACCCCACCTTCCCACCACGCGCTGACTCCTCCTCCCTACCCCCCCCCCCCCCCCCCCCCCCCCAAACCCTGTGAGTCTTGTTCCCCCCTGTATTGCTTAGTTACTGTGGATGACTGTACTACTGTGACCCGGACAGCTTGAAAGCGACATTTTTCTTGGTTGGTCATACTTTCCTGAATATTGTTATCATACACATACTTGGATGTCCTTTGGACTGAACTTCATTGCCCTGCTTTTTGGACTTTGTGTGTTCTTGGATATTTTATAATTGCTGATTTTATATTTTTAATTGTTGTTGTAACAGTATATCTATTTTGTTTTATTGCACAGGACTTTGCTCTAGAATAAATACAATGGACCATTGTAATGTAATTAATACTGATACTGGATTACGCCTTGGTCACCTAAATGTTTATCATCTACCAAATAAAGATTCATGATATCTGTTTTCTCCTAAACGAATCCCCTTCTATTCATATGCTTGGTCTTAGTGAAACTCTCGCCTTGACTCCCGTTTCACTGATACAGCTTTATCCATAACTAACTATAAACTTTGTCCGACGCGATGCAAATCACTCTGGTGAAACAGGACTTGGAATATACATTCATCAAAGCATCGCTCACTGTACAAAAAAGGCGGCGTGACCTTGAGCCTGATAATGTTGAATGCATGTGGCTGCAGGTAAAACCCTCCAACTCAGCCCCTCTTCTAGTTGGATATATGTATAGGAATCCCGCTGCCACCTTCCTCTGGTATGACAACTTTGTACGCATGATGGATGAGGTATATAAAGAGCTATCCAAATGTCATTCTTCTCGGTGATTTTAACATTGATCTGTTAAAACGGCAGCCTGCCTGGGATGCGACCACCACACTCTTTGGCTTGCATCAGCTTATTCATAATCCAACTAGAATCGCAAAGACATCTTCTACATTGCTGGATCATATCTACACGAACAACAAAGCCATGGTATCCAATATAACTGTGGGCAACAAAAAAAGCATAAGCGACCACTGTCTCATTTTGTGCACTTGGTCTTGTAAACTTCCAAAAGCAACAGAATAAAGGCCACACAACCATTCAATATCGCTGCTTCAAAAAATTTCAGTAAGGATGAATTTTTCCTCGACTTAAGCTTAGCTCCTTTCTACAGTGTACTCAATTACACAGATCCAAATGAAGCGTATAATACCTGGTATAATATCTTTCTCTCAATCGTTGATAAACATGCTCCACTTAGAAGAAAAAGGGTAAAAACACAGAGTACTTCCCAGCTGGCTGACAAAAGACATTATTATATAAAATGCACTAAGGGATGCACTTAAAAAACCGCAAAAAAAGTAGATGAATATAAAAAAAGCAGAGAAACAGAGTATCAGATCTAGTTAGAAAAATCAAAATCTGAGCATTTCAGGAAAACTGATAAACGCAAAACAGGGATACAGCATCACTATGGCGTGCTGTTAATGAAATAACTGACAAGTCAAAAAAGAAATCAGATAATACTGCGACTATGTGGTCTGCTAACACTTTCAACAATCATTTCCTTCATTTTAACCGAATCAGTACAGACAGCTGCCAATGTTACATTTTTTAATCGATATGAGACTCCAGCTGTTCTCCAATCGTTTTGCCAAGAACGATTAAATACAAGAGATTCATTTAGCATCCCCTTGCTTGCTATTAATGAAGTTGGTTCCTTAATTTCAAAACTTAAAAAATAAAAAAAGCATGGGTCCAGATAACTTAATGCTTCTATACTCAAGCTTGCTCTACCTTACATTGTTGATACCCTTACGTATGTTTATAATTTGTGCATTGATCAGAATGTCTTCCCATGTGGTCTAAAGGCTGCAAAAGTCATTCCCTTACCCAAATCAAGAGATCTCACTGATTTAAACAATTTTAGGCCAATATCTCTTTTATCCGTTGTATCGAAACCTATTGAGATGCATGTTCACAAACACCTAACTAAACATATGGAACATCACAAACTGTTCCACCCATTTCAGTCAGGCTTTCGTCGAAATCACTCATGCCACACGGCCTTGACACGCCTCTGTGATACATGGCTATCAGCCATCAACGAAAGAAAAAACTCACTGGAACTGTTTTTCTCGATTTTAAGAAAGCCTTTGATCTAGTAGACCACAACATATTATTAAAAAAAAATTACTGCATATGTTCAAAATCCGGCAGTAGTCACCTTCTTTCAGTCATATCTTGAAAAATAGGACCCAGCGTGTTTACTTAAACGGTACTTATTCTTCTGAAGGAATAGTGAGCTGTGGTGTTCCGCAAGGCTCTGTCCTCGGACCTCTTCTCTTCTGTATTTTTTTCATAAATGACCTACCGATGCACATATCTCACAATGATGTCATCTGTGATCTGTTCGCTGACGATAGCTCTCTTCACTGTAGTGATACAAAACATCATATCTGTACAAATATCGTTACAACAAAGTATAACGGATGTCTTAGAATGGTGCAACCAAAACCGAATGGTCCTTAATCCGCACAAAACAAAATGTATGGTCCTAACATCGAGACAGAAACATCAACGACAGCATCTTATGTTGAGCCTAAAAAATGAATGAAACCTTGATCGAGCAGGTTACCGAACATCGTGTCTTAGGCGTGATCATCGATGAGAATTTTAAATGGCAATCACATATAAATCATGTTTGCAAACAGTTGGCTCGCAATTTGTTTTTACTCCATAAACTCAGTTATTATGTTGAACCACACATCCGGAAATTATTTTTTGAAGCCCATTGCCTTTCTCACATCAACTATGCGTCCACTGTCTGGAGTGGTGCC
>JADBJO010007356.1:92500-114481 GCA_016801955.1 Conus betulinus | reverse complement strand
ACATTTCAATCCCAGGTTCCCAGTAGCCATAAATTGAAATCACCTTTAGAACCAACAAAGAAAACAACGGCAACTTTTCATAATACTATGCATTGGAGGCCGAGAGGGACTACTAAAAAAACTCACAAAATCACTAGAATTTTGCTTATTCCTTTTGATTTCCATTCAGGCATTTCTCAAACTTTTTAGCTGCATTCCAAGATGACAAATTAACACTTAGTTGAAAATGAAAAAGTGGGTACAAAAAATATTTCCCCCACAAAATACCTTTTCAGAGTTAGCTGTTATACTAACTCAAGTACACTAAATACAATACTTAATTTGCATACTATTGAACATGATTACGTTATTCTTATGCAGAGTGGGGTACTCCTCCAAAATCATTCAATGCTATGAATGATTTGATTTCAAACTGGCAGTTAACACTTGTCAGTAATTCTAAGCACACAGAATAGACTGGAAAATCCTTGCAGGAAACCCAATGGAATGTAAAACCAAAAATCTGCAGAAATTTGGCAATAAAACCCACATTGTGATGGCTATCTTAGAAATAATCGGTTCTTTTCTTTTTAGATCTGGTAGTTTTTACGGTCTGTCGAACAAAGACCACTGTCCACACCGGATTCATCCCGATGCATATTTTCAAAAGTTTATCGTGTCCCTTTCTCCTTTTGGAATGGAGACGTAAATATGATCCACATGACATGCTTCAGGTATTTTCTCTTGTCGCAAAATCATGTTGGGAAACCATTTTGTAGGGTTAAAATTATTTGTGTGGATTGACGCTTTCAAGAACTCATTATCACAAGGATATTGCACCAAATGTCGCCAGGATTCAGACAAAATCTCCTGGATGGGTCAAGCGCCTCGTGATGAATGTTTTGAACCACTTAGGATCTGTTCTTGATGACTTGATGATCTGTACGCAAAGGCAGATAATCAAGTCATGAAGACACGTTCATCAGGACAGCAGAAGCTACATGTCAGTCTTTAATGAAATGATTGACCATTAGGTGACCACTAGGATCTGTTTACATGAGGGCTCTGTAGACAGCAAGACCACTCACCACCCGCCTACAGGAACACCCAAACCCGATCTACTTCTGCCATACACGAGCACCTACAAACCACAGGCCACGGTTCAGTCCCCAAGAAACCAGATTTTTTTTATCTACAGAACCCTTTCTTACAAAAAGAAAAGTTAAAGAAGCCATCAAAATCAAGACCAAGACGCCCCCAGCCTGAGCCGAAACTCAAGACTTTTGAACTTCCCCCTATCTATATCAGATCCTGACAACCATTCACCCTACACAACAGTCGTCGCCCCACCAGGCCTCGCTGCCACAACAGCAACAGTGAGTTTTTTATTCTGAGTCCTTAATTATTTTTGTAATGTTTGAATCCAGAATCCAGAAACCACATTCTTATAAGTGGTCCACTGCAGGACAGCCTGATGTAACTAACAAGCTAGATGGTCACTGTAGGGACAGCCTAATGTACTAACAGAGCGAAGTGGTCACTGTATGGTAGCTGATGTACTAACAGAGCTAAGTGGTCACGGTAGGGTAGCCTGATGTACTAACAGAGCTGAATGGGTCACTGTAGGGCCGCCTAGTGTACTAACAGAGCTAAATGATCACTGTACGACGGCCTGATGTCCTAACAATGCTAAGTGGTCAGTGTACGATGGCCTGATGTACTAAACAGAGCTAAATGATCACTGCACGACAGCCTGGTGTACTAACAGAGCTAATGGTCAATGTACGATGGCCTGATGTACTAACAGAGCTACGTGTCAGTGTACGATGGCCTGATGTACTAACAGAGCTAAATGATCACTGTACGATGGTCCTGATGTCCTAACAGAGCTAAGTGGTCAGTGTACGATGGCCTGATGTCCTAACAGAGCTAAGTGGTCAGTGTACGATGGCCTGATGTCCTAACAGAGCTAAGTGGTCATGTACGATGGTCTGATGTCCTACAGAGCTAAGTGGTCGTTGTACGAACCCTGGCCTGATGTCCTAACAGAGCTAAGTGGTCATGTGTACGATGGCCTGATGTCCTAACAGAGCTAAGTGGTCAGTGTACGATGGTCTGATTTCCTAACAGAGCTAAGTGGTCAGTGTACGACGATGGCCTGAGTCCTAACAGAGCTAAGTGGTCAGTGTACGATGGTCTGATGTCCTAACAGAGCTAAGTTGGTCAGTGGTACGATGGTCTGATGTCCTAACAGAGCTAAATGATCACTGTACGACGGCCTGATGTCCTAACAGAGCTAAAGTGGTCAGTGTACGATGGTCTGATGTCCTAACAGAGCTAAATGATCACTGTACGGGGGACGGCCTGATGTTCCTAACAGAGCTAAGTGGTCAGTGTACGATGGGCCTGATGTCCTAACAGAGCTAAATGATCCCTGTACGACGGCCTGATGTACTAACAGAGCTAAGTGGTCAGTGTACAATGGCCTGATGTACTAACAGAGCTAAATGGTCACTGTACCCATAGCTTGATATACTAACAGAGCTAAATGGTCACTGTACTATAGCCTAATGTACTAACAGAGCTAAATGGCTACTGTACTATAGCCTGATGTCCTAACGAGCTAAATGGTCACTGTACCATAGCCTGAATGTACTACAGAGCTAAATGGTCACTGTACTATAGCCTAATGTACTAACAGAGCTAAATGTCACTGTACTATAGCCTAATGTACTACACAGCTAACTGGTCAGTGTACCTATAGCCTGATGTACTAACAGACTAAGTGGTCACTGTACGACAGCCTAATGTACTAACAGAGCTAAATGGTCAGTGTACTATAGCCTGATGTACTAACAGACTAAATGGTCACTATACGACAGCCTGATGTACTAACAGAGCTAAATGGTCACTGTCCCATAGTCTGATGTACTAACAGAGCTAAATGGTCACTGTATGGTAGCCTGATGTACTAACAGAGCTAATTGGTCAAGTTCAGCCTGACAGACATCAAGTAACCATGCCTGCAACTGCTGTTGCAAGCTGAATTAACAGTGCAGACAGCTAAAAGCAGTAGTGAGGCAAATGCCATCATCGGAAATATTAATGACGTGTTTTTGCCATATCCTCAAGAAAACCAGACCGAAAGAACAACACACAGGTGACACACACAGCGGCTGTACCTGCCTACAACCTCAGTTCATGTTTTTTGCCGATTC
Source organism: Conus betulinus (assembly GCA_016801955.1). NCBI lineage: Eukaryota > Metazoa > Mollusca > Gastropoda > Neogastropoda > Conidae > Conus > Conus betulinus. The sequence continues at coordinate 111,284 of JADBJO010007356.1, read as the reverse complement.
ACTCACAGGAGACATTTCTATCAATGGCACCCATGGTCATGCTTATTTTCAAAGCCACCAGGCTGAGGGCTCGTCGCACGTGCACAATACGACTTCGGGTTCCGAAAGAGAAGATGGTGAGACTGCAAATACATGAATGCAGCGCAGCCTTCCATTTCACAATCGAATTTTGTAACAGCAAAAGAGAATCGTGCGATGACGCAATCAATCCAGATGCCCTGCTGAAGTTGAACTGCTCTACCCCCAATGTACAGTGTAACAAATCGACTGACACTCAGTGTGAAACATAGCTCCCCTGGCTCACTGGAAACACACAAGACGTCTTTTTCTTTCTCTGCTGTTCGCAAGTCTGAATCACCAAGGCTTGAAGCCATTTGTTTGTCTTCATCTGATGGTAAGTAAGGTTTTTTTTTCCCCCATCATTTTATTGTTTCATTAAGTGCCTTATGCTTTCACGTACAGACTTCCCGTAACATTGTGAACTATTGTCTTGTTTTGTACATCTATTCGTCATGAATTTAAACACGTAACAACACTAAGAAAGCAACAACAACTAAATGAACAACAGCTACTCTCTCTCTCTCTCTCTCTCTCTCTCCTCTCTCTCTCTCTCTCTCTCACACACACACACACACACACACACACACACACACGCGCGCGCGCGCGCGCGTTCGTATGTGTGTGTGTGTGCGCGCGCGCGCTCGTACGTTGTATGCGCGCACGCGCGCGCGCGTGTGTGTGTGTGTGTGTGTGTGTGTGTGTGTGTGTGTGTGTGTGTGTGTGTGTGTGTGTATGTGTGTGTGTGTGTGCGTGTGTGTGCGTGTGTGTGTGTGTGTGTGTTGTGTGTGTGTGTGTGTCTGCAAACTGATAACGAAATTCCATGCGTGTGTTTTTCTAAAATATACAACGGAAAAAATAACGACAGGACGATGAGACAATTAGTAATGAACAACACAGTTCCCTTGTCCCAAACTCTCCCAAGCGATGATTGATTCTTGATATGCAGGTTATTTACAGACTTCAGGGTGGGACGGTGTCTCTGTGTTTTCACCATGGGCCAGGAGCTGTATCACTCTGACTAACCCCCCTGGTAACATCATCTTTCTCAGTTTTTCTCAATTCAAATTTAGATTACAGATCTTTCAACATGTTTTCTGGACAGTGTGGGTCTATGTGCTGTAAGCGTTTCTGGACAAAACATCAGAATTCACCAAGCTTTTCTTTTTCCCTGACAGTGGAATTGCTGACGACCAGGACCAGCAGCACGCTTTATCTTTTTACATCGGCAGATTTACACGTTTAATCCATGGATTCAGAGCTCGGTTTTCATTTCATTCCGACAAGCTGAAGCCAAGACAGGTACCCCGGGTCAGGGTCAAAGTGGAACTGTTTCATCATCTGTGTGGCCTACCTTGGTCAGCCACTTTCCTTGTGACCTGATTCCTCAGTGCTCGGAGTCTGAAGACGAGGCTCTGTGTCCCTACACATCTGAAAACTGTGGCGTGGATAAGGCACGTTTACATTTCACCTTTCTTATCATGACGGATTTTTTATTAAGCGAGAAAGAGAGAGAGAGGGACAGACAGACAGACAGACAGAGAGAAATGACTGAAAATGAGATTGGACCACTGTAACTGAGTGGAGTGTGCTGTGATTTTGAAGGCCTCAACACATCAATGATGAAAGAGAGATAGGTGACAGTTGTTGGCCTGAGAAGAAGGCAGTAACAGTATCTGAAATGCTCGAAGCAGCAGAGAATTTTCGAGTGGCTGTTCAGCCAACATGAGCATATTAATGCCAACACATTATTTCACCTGTTACAATGAACATCATCCCACAGTATTGTTTACTTTTTCAACAACACTGTTTGAATGAAATTTCCGACCCCCCAAATCCCACCCCCCACCCCCCACCCCCCACTCCACAGTGGATGGAGAGATATGAGCTCTCCCCTCTCTCCCCCTCCCACATTGCCCCTCCACCCCCCCACCCCCCACCCCCCCGCCCCTTCCCTTCCCTTTGTTTCTCCCCCCAACGATACCTTATCACCCATTGATCATTTCCATTCCCTCCCATCATTATTAGTATTACCCACACCCTCACATACTACTACCCACGCATAACTACTACCATCGTCATCACCATCCAGTAAAGTCATTTTTCTATCTATTTAATGAATTATTTTCATTCCCTTTTTTACTTCAATTTCATTTATCTGTTTATTTTTAATTATTTTTATTATCTGATCAAAGTTTGACTGAAGCAGTATGGTCAGTGTTGAGAAATGGGCTCAATTTCGCAGTTACTCCAGACAAACTTCCTATCACGGAATACATCACCAGCATTGAAACTGCGTGTCGTCAGATTGGTCCTCAGACCGAAGAGGCCACACACCTACGATCAGAGTGTGTGAACATTCTCAAACAGAGCAAACCTCCCAAATCCAACCTTTCTAGGGATGAAAGACTCGCACTACAAGAACTGAAGAAGAAGAATTCCATTATGAATCTCCCAGCCGACAAAGGCCGTGCCACAGTCATCCTGCCCACGGGACAGTACTATGAGAAGGCCCATGATTTATTAGAAGACAAGGAGACCTACCAACAGCTGAACAAAGATCCCACCAGCAAGTATACTGCACGCCTGACCAAACTACCTCAAGGCCTGCAGAAGTCAGGAGAACTATTTTTAGAACAGTACCGCAGATTGTACCCCTCAGCTACGGATGTGCCTAAGTTCTACGGACTGCCTAAAGTGCACAAGAGACACGTACCCCTCTGTCCCATTGTTGCATCTAGGGGATCCCTGATGTATGAGACGGCCCGCTTCGTTGCAGACATCCTCTCGCCTTTGGTAGGAAAGACAGAACATTCCATGGCCAACAGTGCAGACCTGGCGAAGAAGTTGTTAAGCTTTGTACCACAGCCTGATGAGATTTGGTGTCCTATGACGTCACAGCACTGCTCACCAGTGTCCCTGTTAGGGACAGCATTCAACAGAGGGAGGTTACAGGACGACAACAGCCTTCAGCAGCGCACCAGCCTGTCAGTGGACTCATCTGTGTGATTTGCTATCCTGCTGCCTCAACACCACCTACTTCACCTTTGAAGGACAGTTCTACCAACAGACCGAGGGTGCAGCCATGGGGTCCCCTGTGAGTCCTATTATAGCCAACGTCTTTATGGAAGACGTCGAGGAGAAAGCCTTGGCATCGTTCCACACCCCTCCTCGCTACTGGGGCCGCTACATGGACGATACCATGACTGTACTAAAAAGATCGGCGGTCGAATACTTCACGACCCATCTCAATAACCAACACCTTGCCATCAAGTTCGCCTACGAGGTAGAAGAGAACAGCAGTATTGCGATGTTGGACACCGCATTACCCGGACAGAGACAGGCCTGGCTTTCTCCATCTACAGAAAGCCGACCCACAGAGACCAGTATTTGCAATTTGACAGTCACCAGCCACTGGAACACAAGCTGGGAGTTATTCGCACCCTCACCCATTGAGCGAAGACCATCTGCTCCACCCGACACCGCTAGGGAGAAGAAGAGGTGTAGCACATCCAGAAAGTGCTAAGTATATCGAGATACCAGAAGTGGGCCTGGGATATCCCGGGGGGGGGGGGGGACAAGAAAAATCATACCCCACCCCTCCACTGAACGTCAAACCCCTTCGAGAGGACACGTCTCCATGCCGTATGTCAGCGGCGGCGTCACTGAAGCTCTCAGCAGGAAGATCCGAAAGTTGGGAGTCAGTGTCCACGCCAAGCCCACCAACACCATCAGAAGCCAGTTAGTCCACCCCAAGGACAAAACAGACAAATTGGACAAATCAGGGTGATATACAAGATAGACTGCCAGGACTGTGACCATAGTTTACATTGGTGAAACTGAGTGCAACCTGCACAAGAGACTAAGGAACACAAGCGTGAGTCCTCCCCAGTGGGTGAACATCTGACCCACACCCAACATCAATTTGAAAAGGACAAGCACTCGACAGAGAAGCAAGATGGTTCCAGAGGGGAGTAAAGGAGGCAGTCCACATCGCCGCCAGGAACCCCACCCTTAACCGCGACCGGGGCCGACACAACCTGCCATCGGTATAGTCCTCACTCATTCAGTCGCATTGTCGTGAGTTCGCTCACGGCGGTGCGCACTGATCCAGTTCTCAACTCAGCAGTTGCACTGAAGAAGTCGGCCGATTGCCGACGAAAGCTACGCACACAGTGAGCAGCCTTCTTTAACTGGGTGACCTGTTTTTAGTCTGGTAGCCATTATTGCTTTTATTATCATGTTTATTCATTTCTGCATTCTATTTTATTTAATTTTACTCTTTTTTATGTTTTACTATTTTCAGACTCATTTATTTATTTTCATTTCATTTTATTTATTTATTATTTTTTTTAATCATTTTTTATTTATTTTTTATGTATTTCTTTATATCCCCCCCCCCCCCCCCCCCCCCCCCCTTAGCACTATCATCAATCCACCATAACTACTACCGTCACAAATATACCATACCACTCTACTAAACCCACTACACAAGCTACAAACCCCATTGTTTCACTCCCACTCCTCCCTCCCCCCCCCCCTTTTTTTCCCCCTTCCCATCTCTATTCTTTACTATTCCTCTCCCATGAACCCCTCTGTCGTTTCCGTCCGGCGGCCATTTTATTCCAGTGCCGAATATATGGGAAGACAAGTGGCTTTACGTTCTTCGTTCGTACTGTCCTAAATGTTATTTGGTTTTACCTGAAGGAGAGCCAAGAGGTCGAAATGCTTAGAGTTGGTCTCTAGCCGAGGATAGGTGTTTATGTAAGTATTCATAATCATAATAATAATAATAGTAATAGTAATAAAGTGATAAGCAAAATGTGATCTTTTGGGAAGAGAGGGATAGAATAAAGGAATGATTTTTTTTGCTACAACAGCATTGAAACCGTTTACCTTTGATACTACTTTTCTCAAGAAAACATCAAATTAAGTGGGTGTAATGGTTATTTTTGACTGCTAACAACCTTTTCGAACATTTTGAAAGTAGGACACTAAGCACCTCTGATACCTCTCTCTCTCTCAAGAAAACATCAAATTCTCTTCTATCCTCCCCTCTTATTTAATGACTGCAGGTGTAACCAACCCTTTTTCGAACTTTTCTAAGGAGTCTGACTACTCACACACACTCCACCCTCTCCTCATCTCTCTCTCTCTCTCTCTCTCCTCTCTCTCTCCTCTCTCTCTCTCTCTCTCCTCTCTCTCTCTCTCTCTCTCTCTCTCTCCTCTCTCTCACCACACACAACACACACACACACACACCCACTCACCACCTCTCCTCTCTTCCCCCTCCCTAATCCACTCTCTCTCTTCTCCTCTCTCTCTCTCTCTCTCTCTCTCTCTCTCTCTCTCTCTCTCCCATACTCGGGAAGGATGGTCTGAAGATTTAGACAGTAGCCTAAATGTTTGTAAAGAGTTAGCATGCGCATGTAATCAGTTATCTACTGCGGTTTCCTTTTTTTGTTTTACAGCTTGAAGCTGGTGGAAAATGCTACATGTTTGGAGGACTACAAACATACGGACGTTGGACAAATGCTGCCATGGCCTGTCGAAGACGTGGCTCTGTTCTCGTCAGCTTAGAGACGTATGAGGAATGGGTTGCCGTTCAGAACCTTCTGCAATATGCCTTTTCTGGTGCTTTAAGTTGGCAGCTCTATAGAGAAATATGGATTGGTGTCAGATCCACCCGAATGATGACTGAATCATCTTCTCTGAATTCGATGTCGCTGTTTGTTTACTTTCTTCTTTTTTTCCAAATTGCATTATAATTTTAAAGATTAGATTAGTGATCTCTTACAAAACGTGAATTTCTTATATATTCTATTCCTTCATCATGAAGATTTTTTGTTGAATTCTCTAGTCCCGTTACATACTCTTACCGCCTTTCCGCCAGTCCATCCCTTCTTTTCCGTAGCCACTCTTTTGCCTCCAGCCCCTCACCGTCCCATTCAAAAACAAACAAACAATCAAACAAACAAATACCCGCAAATCTGGAAGCCGAGATGAAAGATCAAAACAAGCTACATTTTCTTTTAAAAGTAGAAATATATAAAATACCCCCCCCCCTCCCCCCTATTTCTTCAATCTAAGACATAAGAGCAAGCTTTGTTTACAACTGAATATTTCTTGCAGTAATTGCAACACCAAGCTGCTCTGTAAGTTGCTGGAATGGTGCTCGGTTACTTATCCTTGGAATCATTAGTTTATTATTATTCAGTCCCGTGTGGAATCATTCAAAGAACTGGCCCTCAGCACTTGTGTCTTAAGAGGTTATCTTTTTATATTTTTTACTTTTCACAAGAAAAATGTAGCTCGTTTTGATCTTTCACGATTTTCTTTTGCTTCTTAGGTGGCACCTTTGGTTGTTGTTTTTTTTTTTGAAAACTCAACATCCATACAACGGTATTGCACACCAACCTTTCTGGGGGGATGACATTCTGCTTAAACAGAAAAGGCAGAGGAGTCAAGTCACCACTTTCCGTTGTCACTGAGGAGAAACAATCAGGTTTCGAAATACCGGTATCTGATCAGGAGTTTATATGTTAGTGAGTTTATTCCCCATTGGAGATTGTTTCCCCCCCCCTTGGAGACTATAAGCTTGCTGAAGGCTCATTTTGAGAAGCATTTATCATTATTCCCCAATCACCCACTCAAACACATACTGTTAGTTAGGCAGAATTATCAATCACAGCAGATATGAATGCTTATCCCCCCCATTTCTTCAATCTATGACATAAGAGCAAGTTTTGTTTATATATATTATATATATATATATATATATATATATATATATATATATATATATATATATATGTATGTATGTATGTATATAAAGTGTGTGGTTGTGCGTTAATGTCTTCACTTCTCGCGCACACAGACATAAACACACACACGTGCATACGCACGCGCGCGCACAGAGACAGATAGAGGGAGAGGAAACTGACAGACAGATAGAGAACAGGGGTAGTGAGATAGACACAGAGAGGGACAGATTTGAAAATGATACATGTGTGTGAACATGATCTCCTCAACTTCGCACGCTTGTACGCACATGTATACACATACACGTGCAAAATCGAAATTGCACTGATGTCAAGAGTATCGGCCAAAGTGATGTTTGTATTCAGTATTTAGATTTTGACTGTGACTTAATGGAGATTTTCTGACATAAAAGCTGCGGTTTGATTGCACTAGGAATTCTGGAAGTTTTGATTTTTTAGTTTTGTTGTTATTTGTTTCTCTTGTTACTGTACAAAGTAACCGTTACAAACTCCATAAATATACTTTTTCATTAAACTTTAGATCGATCGCTGTAAGATTTTTCTTCTGCATGCTATCCAACTGTTCCATTCCTCTCCCACTGCACTTAGCCCCTTCGGGCACATACACACACTATTCTTTCCTTAAACCCTTTTTGTTTTCCTCTACTGGAATGACAACATTCTTCACAAAGTGAAAATTACCTTGATGAAATGCCAACACTCGCCTTGGTGTATGACGGGATGTTAAACAGAATTCGTCCCTTCCTGCCTTCCATGTAATCCTTTCGCAACTTGGGGGATTAAAAATGAATATTTGCGGCCCAGACGTAGCGACTTGTTGTGTGTGCATTCCCAGCCTCCTCCTATGTTTTGGCTGTTCAGCTAAACACTCAGACGTGTTTTCCTCAACCTACCGTAACTGTACGTCGTACATAAAAAGATTACATGGCTTTAAAAAAAAAGTATGACTGTCCTACAAACACCAAAATATCATTGTGTGTGAAGTTAGCCAACAAAGCATGATTCTTTGATAAGTGGGAGCCGAACAGATTACTGATCACTTCATCAGCAGTTTTTATTCCAACAGATAGGATTTTTTACATTTGTTAGAAAATGTAAGTAAACACGACTATGCTGCGGTCAAATATAGTCATTGCACATAAATAAATTTCTATGGTTTTGTAGTGGCATCTGAAGAGTTATTTGCTAACATCCTCCACTATGATTTCATATAAACTTGCCTGACGTGTAGTCCTAATGTTATATTATTGACTCCTCGTGTTGGAAGAAAATGCAACTGAGAAACCAAGCACACACACACACACGCACGCACGCACGCACGCACGCACGCACGCACGCACGCACGCACGCACACACACACACACACACACACACACACACACACACACACACACACACACACACACACACACACACACACACACACACACACAAAGCAATCTAAAAATAATGATAATAATAAAAGCAGACACAACTACACTGCACACTATCCTACCTATGTGAATCTACGCAGAACTGTTTCCATGAAGCCTAATAAAAAAAAATGGTGAATCCAGGTATACCAACACTTGGCATTGGGAAGCAGGGTCTGTAGCTTATTACTGGCATCCTGCTAATACTGTGTTACACGCTGAGGATGCATGTGGAAAAGTATATACCAGGGGTATCTTCTTCATGTTCTCTTTCACATTATGTTCATCTAAGCGTAAGTTTTACCTCTGCGAAATGTTTTCCAAAACGTTGCACCACATCACTCTTCCTGTATCAAACAGCACCGCTTTGTCACATATGTCCGTAATGACGTGTCCTCTGCAGCACGTGACACATATCATGCTAATGTGACACTAAAAGTGCCTGCAGAAGACGGGACATGGCTGGAGAATGGTACAGTGTGAAGTGTGGTATGCCTGGGGAAGTGGCACAGCCCTATTTCTCCTGTGCTGTGACTGGGGAATTCGTCCCCTACAGTCTGCTGTGTGACTTAGAGAGGACTGTCCTGGTGGAAGTGATGAAGACTTCTGTGAGCACCCAGTGTGCAAGCAAAATGAAATGCACTGTGGACAGCAGCAGGTGCGTTATCTTGAATCCATTCATGTTTATGAATCTGTGCGATGGTCGACTTAAACTAGTAAACACAATGTAAGAATATTCAGTGGAGTAAGTGAACATGCCCGACAAACAAATAACTTTCTCTATTACTAGTGTGGAAGGCGAAGGCAATATCTTCAGCAGTTGGTCAGATATTGAATGTGTGTGTGTGTGTGTGTGTGTGTGTGTGTGTGTGTGTGTGTGTGTGTGTGTGTGTGTGTGCGCCATACCATACATATATATATATAGGTGTGTAGCCGTTGTAATTCTGGCTTGCGTGCTAAGGGAGGTAAGTCCAGGCGAGAAGGTCTGTGGGTGCGATGTTCACGTGTGTGTGACCATGATCACCGTGAGGGTCAGCTTGTGTTGTTATTGTCTATTGGTTGAGGGAAGCTGGTGAGCTGTGGTCAGTTTGTCGACTGGGATGCTAGCTTGGCTTCTCTCATCAGTTTCGACTCCTGGAACCATCCACGAAGGTTCGGCGGTTGCAGTATCGTGTCTGACACTCTTGCTACCTCTCGCTTGGTAGGGTGTCACGGTGAGCTCTCGGTCGACTGTGTGTTGGCTTGGCTTCCGAGCGTTTGTTTCTATGTTTCGGTGTGCCGTCTGCAGTTTACGTTGAGCAGTGGTGCAGAGGCGTCCACTGGTACACTGCAGCGCGGGTGTCCTGTCCTGTCCTGGGTGTCGACCGTCCTGTGAGGGAGACGGAGGTCTTCAAGGTCGGGTCCTGCTTCCAGGTGTTGGTGTGCTGTTTTTTTTTTTTTGATCCAGGTGCTGACAGACCGCCCTGGCTTCCGCCTTTGACTCCCGCCTGGGCTGTCGTTCCTGGTTTTCGCTGGATCTACCCTGGCAGCTGTCCTGTCATCCGCTGTGATGTCTGCTCTGATGGTCGCCTGACTTCTGTGTCTTGGCTGGCTCTGATGCGCCCACCACCTGTACCAGTCCGAGGTGGAACCGACCTTGGGTGGGCGCTAAGCGAGGCCGCGAGGGGGTGTGGTGTGATGTCACCTGCCGCCTGCGTCTGCCATTTGGAGGACAGCCCTACGTGCGTGACCTGTCCAGGTCACGTGTGTACTCACTGCCAGCTTCCAGTCTGCGACTCTGTAACTGCAAGGTTGTTTCACTGTGGTCCTCAGGTGTTACACGTAGGGTGTGATAGTTACACTACTGCAGACACACACTTTGTGATAGGTAGTGCACTCGACACTATTCATCGGTTGGTGATCTTCAGTCATCTTCAGTCTCCGTTGTTATTAGTCTTCAGTCTTCATCATCTGGTAAGCGTCAGTCATCGTCATCGTTTGGGTCTCGACAGTTGCGCCTCACTCTGTCGTCCCTCTTCATCCCCGTCTGATTAGCCAGTGGTGACGTTGTGGCTACTGATGGTTGCGAGACTTGCTAGGGTGAAGCCGCCGTTAATGGTGTTGGCGGATGTGTGTGTGGGCGGGGATGTGCGAATGTGTGAGTTGGGAAACTGTTTGACAAGTATATGTGTGTTTTGAGTAATTTGATTATTTGAGGGAAGAAGTGGTGGGTGTGTTTGGTAAATAAATGCTCCTGGGTGAGCAAATTACCAGCAGAGGTGGGTCAGGTTGTCCTGAGTTGCTGGGTATCACATGGGCACCAAGGGTTCCGTGGCGCTGTGTAATTGCCTGGCAGTCCAGCCCTTGGTTACCACGTGATTCCGCCAGTGGTATCCCTTGTCTAGGGTTGGACTCTGGGTGGGTCGGGATCCCTTGAGATTCCCAGCGACAGGAGGGCAAGTTGCTATTAGATGGTGTTTGTATGCACCGGAGTTGGGTCTGTGCTTGACTGCTGTGCACTTGGGTGCTGTGGCGAAGGAATTTGCTGGGGTTTATATGCCTGTCCTTTGAGTGCTCATGGGTTGTAATGTGGAAGTTAAGGTATATGTGCTGATGGGTGATTGTGAATGATTGTGGGAGTGACTGTAAATAAAATTGGCTGTTTGTGCACCTGTATTCGTTTGCTTGTGTCTGTTTTGTAGTGCGTGTTAGTATTAGTTAGTGGGAGGGAGGATTTAAATAGGGAAAACCCATTACATCCCTAGGGTGTTCCCTGTCACCGTCTTATACGTTGTGACAATGTGTATGTGTGTGTGTGTGTGTATGTGTGTGTGTGTGTGTGTGTGTGTATGTGTGTGTGTGTGTGTGTGTGTGTGTGTGTGTGTGTGTGTGTGTGTGTGCGCGCGCGTGCGCGCGCGTGTGTGTGTGTGTGTGTGTGTGTGTGTGTCTGTGTGTGTGTGTGTCTGTGTGTGTGTGTGTCTGTGTGTGTGTGTGTATGTCTGATCGTTTTCCATACACATATATTTCATAAATACGTGTGTAAGGGGAAGAGGGAAATACATTTCACTTGGTTCCCAGCATGGAGACCACTCCTACACACACTGGAAATGTTGTGATATTATGAAATGGACCAGTGAAGTCGCGTAGCTTCTTGTTTGCATTGTCCTGAACGTTGTTCATCTGGCCTGCAGAAGAGTCAAGAGGTTAAAGCGCGAGGCGAGAGAGAGAGAAAGAGGGGGGGGGTGTTTTTTTGACAAACAGACGGACCAGCGAGAGACAAAGACAGAAAGAAAAGGAGCACGAAAAGAGAGGGGTGGAGTGAGAAAGAGGGTAAGAGAGAGAGAGAGAGAGACGAAACGAAACGAAACGAAACGAAATTTTATTTTACCAGGATAATAGGATAAGTATATAAATACTTTTTTCCACCCAGTCCTGGGGACACATACACACACTCAAATATGTACAGAATAACCAATTCATTAATTCGCTATATACAACTGAAGTCAATATCATTGACAAAATATGAGAACTAACAATACTATAAATGCATCAGGGGAGGGGGGAGGGGAGGTTGGAAAAGGGAGGGGGAAGGCAGAGAGGGAAAGTGGAGAATAAAGGGGGAGGACTTGGGATGGGGAAATGGAGGGCGAGGGGGTAAGTGAAGCAGGGAAGTTATGGAGGGGGGCATCGATGTATGGTAAATATAGTGCCGTTTACCCCCTCCACTTTTACACGCACACACACACATATTCATAAAGTAATTAAGAGAAATAAAGAGAGAGGAAGAGAGGGAAATAGAGAGAGATTAAGTGTGAGAGAGTGAAGATGAGAAAGATAAGAGAGAGAGAGTGTGTGTGTGTGTGTATAAGAGAGAGAGAGAGAGAGAGAAGAGAAAGAGAAGGGAGAGAGAGATTGTGCGCGTGCCTGTGCGTGTGTGTGATATAGAGAGAGAGGGAGAGAGACACAGAGAGAGAGAGAGCGAAAGAGAGAGAAGAGAGAGAAAGAGAGAGAGAAAAAGACAGAAAAAGAATAGGGGGGGCATGAAAGGGTAAGATAAGAAGAGGGAGGAGAAGGCATTTCACCCACAAGCATAGGAAGGACCTTCACATATATATATATATATATATATATATATATATATATATATATATATATATATATATATATATACACACACACAGACAGAGAGACTCTTCATGTATGTGGATGGAAATCGACCGTGTCGACCGTGTGGTCTAAGTCTTCCTAATTGAGCCCAGAGCAAACTCAATTTCTAGGGATGAGCTGGACGGGACAGAAAAATCCCACTTGGCTCTGATGGGAATCGAGTCAACGACATCGCCACGGCGACCAATCATAGGAATGTAACTAACATGTGGAAAGATAAAGGTGAAATTTAAAAGATCGACTCAAGAAACAAAAGAGTGGCCATCACTGTATCCACTATAGTGTAATGGGGTACCCTTTTACAAATGACAGCTGACGGCTCTTTGTGCTTCGTTTTGCTTTACAAAGAGTGCATTAACAGCAAGAGTCTCCAGCCATGTGCCTTTCTTTGCCATTCTTTCTAAGTATTTTATCCGAATGAAAGAACGGTTCAAAGGCTGTTATGGAAAGGTCAAAGCAATCTCATATGAACTCTCTCTCTCTCTCTCTCTCTCTCTCTCTCTCTCTCTCTCTCTCTCTCTCTCTCTCTCTCTCTCTCTCTCTCTCTCTCGAATGATATGCAAATATGAATACATTTATCAGAATGCTTTCCCTTTCTCCTCTCTCTCTCTCTCTCTCTCTCTCTCTCTCTCTCTCTCTCTCTCTCTCTCTCTCTCTCTTCTCTCTCTCTCTCTCGAATGACATGCAAATATGAATACATTTATCAGAATGCTTTCCCTCTCCCTCTTTATCTCTCTCTCTCTCTCTCTCTCTCTCCTCTCTCTCTCTCTCTCTCTCCTCTTCTCTCTCTCTCTCTCTCTCTCTCAAATACTACGCCCTACCCCCCCCAGCCCCTCTACTTACCTTTTCCTCTACTCTCCTTCCAAATCAACTCACACACTTTCCTCACCTCACCCCATCTAGTGCACTTGCAACGGTGTAAGAAGTCTAACATTGTTATGCCATTTGTACATGCAGCCGGGCAGCAGATGAACTGCGGTCGCTTATGTCAATATTACCCAGAAAGAGGTTTTTGATTTTGAGAGCCACCAGTCTCTGCGATCTCTCCTTGACATGATAACTTGGGTGTGTGATGGTATCATGGTAATGTTCTGTTGTGTAAGAGTTATTTTCCTTCAGCTTTCAATTAAAGTTTGAATATAAGAATTTCCTGAAAAACAAAGGGCTGCGTGTTTGCCCATGGAAAGCAGGCGTCAGAGTTCATGCACAGTAGCGTCCTTCACTTAGGTCATAGTGGCATACATGATATGTGCTTGCACTACAGAAAAATGTAATGACTATTTCTTTCGGCAGAAAATAAAATCATATGTGCTACAAAACCTGTACTTAATGCCATTCAACAAATTCTTTATCGATGTCATCATTATCATTACGTTTATTGGTGTATCAAGTAGGGATCAATGGTATGTGTATGTGTGTCTCTGTGTCTGTGTCTGCTCAGTGTATAGATCTGCTCCACATTTGCGACGGTTATGGAAATTGCAAGACAGGTATGGATGAAACGGGATGTGACTGGAGTAGTATAATATCGACATTAACCACAAGCAAACCACCATTTGTGATCAGTTTTGACAAACCCGGAGCATTCACTGTGATTCCTCTACCCGAAAACATGACTCAGTGTCCAGAAACCCACTTTCAGTGTCACAGTGGTGATTACTGTCTACCTGTCTATGTCAGGTGTAATGACGTCAATGACTGTCCAGATCATGAGGACGAAGAAAGGTGCAATTTGTATACATGCCCAGGGTTCTCTACCGATGTCGTGGTAGTGACCGCACAACATGTGTGCACGTGCATCATCTATGTGACAGTCTGCCACAATGTCCACAGCATGATGATGAACTGATGTGTGACATGACGTGTCCTGAGTCATGTACGTGTTATGGTCTGACCTTCATCTGTAGACACACACTTTCCACACCAGCTCTTTCCCACTTCTGCGCTACCTGGACGCCAAGGAGAGCAGGCTACAGCAGGCTGATGTTGCAGACCATGTCATGTTGGTCCATCTGGGTGCTGGGGGCTGCCGTTGGAGCAATGTCTCTGTGTTTAAACTGCCCAATCTTCACAGCTTGGATTTAAGTGACAACCAACTGACCCATGTCAGCTTCAGAGTATTTGTGGGAACACCTTATCTTCGAAGACTAAACCTGGCGGGTAATCCTATAGACAGAAACATTTTTGATGTCAAACGAATACAGTTGCATTCAGTGATAGTTTTCAATTTTTCCAGAGTCCAGTTTCAGTCTCTCAAACTAGATGACTTGTCAGTGATGATGCCGAAGCTGCTGATATTGGATTTATCTCTAAGTGGAATTATATCTCTTTGGGGACACAGTGTGTTTCCATATCTTCGTATTTTAGACATTCGGGGATGCCCTGTGTTTTTTGCGTTTACTCTCCAGACTTCATGAAAGGCATGAACAGTCTCACCCACGTGTTTGCAGACAACACCAAACTGTGTTGCACTGCTGTGTTACCAGACACGTTCACGGGTGAATGTTCATCCCCCTCTGACGAACTGTCCTCCTGTGACAACTTGCTGAAGTCAGACATTTACCGTCTGGCCCTTGGAGCATCTGCTCTGCTTGCGGTGTCCGGAAACGTTGGCAGTTTAATTTTACCGTTTGTGTTTTTTGTCAGAGGGGATCAAAGTGGGCTTTGCTGTCTTTATACTTCACCTTTGTATTTCTGACTTTCTGATGGGAGTGTACTTATCCTGCATAGGAGTGGCTGATCAGGTCTTTTCTGGCGTGTACGTCTGGAAAGAAACTGAGTGGAAACAGAGTGCAGTGTGCAGTGTGTTGTCGGGTTTTCAGCTTTTCTATCCTCTGAGGTGTCGGCTTTGCTCATCTGCCTGATTACATTAGATCGATTTCTCGTGATCCGCTTTCCCATTCAGTCAGATTCGATTTGGAGCCACATCAGCTCACATAGCCTGCATCAGCACATGGATACTAGGACTTGTCTTGGCGACTGTACCTCTGCTTCCTGCAACGTCACACTGGGAGTTCTATCATCAGAAGGGTATTGTATTCCGTTGCCTGTTACCAGGGCTGAGTTTGCTGGTCATGGTTACTTACTCCTTCAGCATCATGATCATCTGTAACTTGGTCCTCTTTCTGTTAATAGCTGTGGGACAGTGTCTGATTTACTGGTCAGTAAGAGCTAATGCTATGTCTGACCAGGGAACAGAGACCAGGATCAAAAGTACTGTGAGTGTGAAGTCAAAAGAAGTCATCATCGCCAGACGCCTCTTGTTTCATTGCAATGTCAGACTTTCTGTGCTGGTTTCCTATCGGTATATGGTGTGTGTTGTGTCAGTCAGTGGTGTCATCATTCCAGGACAGGTCAATGTTGCCATGGCCATTTTTGTTTTGCCACTCAATTCAGCGTTCAATCCTTTCATTTATACTCTGAATATTATCTACGAAAAACGACAAAAGGCTAAGAACACCGTTTTCAGAAGTTTCTACATGCCTACCAAAAGAATGACAGGCTCCCTTTGCTCTTACTTTCCTCGTTGTAACAAACAATGACACTGTCACTGGTAGTTTGATTAACAAACTCTACATACAACTCTAGGAGCCGCTCATGCCCCTCTGTCTGTGCTCTATAGCTACGTCCTCCGTTTGTCTGTCTGTAAAACCCTCTCTGTACCTATCTAACTCTCTTCTCTCCTAATCCCTCTCTAAAAAAAAGTCTCTCTCTCATATCTACTATCGTCAAAAACTATCTATCTCTCTATCCTCTATACTATCTATGTCTCTCTCTATTCTCTATCTATGTATCTATCTTCTCTAACCACCACTTTATATGTCTCTGAACTCTTACTCTCCCGAAAGCTAACCGACCCCTCCTATCTAAGCTCTACCATCTCCAAGACTAAACCCGAAAACTTCCTTACTACCAGAATTTCTCTAGCATTCTAAACAAAAGAAAAATTCTAAATCAATACAAAGCCAGCACCCTATCAGTGAAACCTAGCTCCCCTGTACCATCTCTCTCTCTCACATATAGAACTCTAACCACTCTAACTGACAACTAATCTCCTCTTTCTTCTTCTATCTCTCCTTCTACTCTTCTAGACTAAAACCTATCATGTAACTCTACCTCTACACTGGAAAATCGCAAGAAATCCATTTCTAATAAGCTCTACTAGATACGCAAAAAACCCTTCTGGCACTGCCTCGTCTGCTCTCTAATGTCTCTTCTAAAACCCTTTGTCTGTCTGTCTGTCTGTCTCTCAGTCTCTCCCTCTACACCCCTCTGTCTCCACTTCTCCTCTCTCGATCTCTCTCTTGTCGTTCTTTTTTTATAAACCACACTTTATCAGTGTGACAGTGCCAGTACACCACACATTAGAACATTAACAAATCCAGATATTTTGTATCAAACACCCAAAACACTAAAATCAGCAAGACTATGTCCATTTGTAAGAGAATATACAGAGACTACGCATGGGGTGTAAGGGACTGCTTGGAGGGAAAGAAAGAAAGAAAAAAGAAAAGAAAGAAAGAAAAAAAAGAAAAAAAAGAAAAAAAAAAAGCTAGTAGTGGAAATTACTTTTTTTGTTTTTTGTTTGTTTGTTTTTGTTTTGTTTTGGGGGGGGGGGGGGGGGGTTCGGTTTTGTTGTTTTTTTTTTTTTTTTTTTTTTTTTTTTTTTTTTTTTTTTTGCTTTTTTTGGGGGGGGAGGTGAGGGGGTCAGATAAAGAGGACAGTGTGAAGCACCAAAAAATGAAGAGGTGGATTTCGGCCTTAGGGGAAAAAAGACTAAAAAAAAAAAAATTTTTAAAAAGGAGAAAAAAAATCACCGCCTTAGATGCTCCATTGATCCGATAATTGATGCCAAAAAAAAAAAACAGACAGTGATAACATTCTTCTGTTGACTGGAAATATGGAAATGACTTTTTTTATGCTTCGCATCTATATCCTTGTGCAATATAAAGTAACGTTGCAAGGAGAAACAGGTCTAATTCCTATTCCAGTCTCGTTCAGACGAAAATGATTCGTTTCTTTCCACGTTAACCTGTAACAATAAGCAGTTAACGTTCCCATCAAAGGCGTTCTTTTTTTCAAATGTTATGCTCAGATAATAGATTTCTTCCCACCGCATGGAGAGCATTTCAACTGATGGCGGGTATGACTCTGTCAGTGCTGGACATTTTCAGTGGGAATCATTTTGTATGAGCAGGCCTGCTATAGAGAGTCATAAAGACGTGAAAGTCTTCCGCAAGTAGTCGCTTCAGGAAAGCAATACATGTCTATTTTATGGAAATTTAAATGATCAGTTTTTACATGAAAGAAGGAGAGGGTAAGCAACGAAGTAGTAAAGAATGCAATATGGAAGCCATTGGCCATGAATTTCGCTTTTTTCAGGATGTCCTAAGAAATATCATACTTAGAAATAGAGTGTGTTGTCTGAAAATAACAAGTTATAACAAGTTTCCATTGTCAGTGTTTAGTTCATGTCGTCTATATCGGACTGAGGAAAGTGTAACAATGCAAAACCATTTTTAAATGGGAGAGGCTGTAAACTGTATGTTTGAACGCTCTTGAAGATGTGTTTATGAAATCATACTTTCTGTTGGCTTCGAATATTAACAACGATATAAATTTTATAACGCTGTGATGGTGGAATATGCATGAATGATAACAAAACTGGCCTAGGAAAGTATGGATAAAACATGGTCGAATTTTGAGGCTAATTTCGAAACAAAACGACTACAGCCTCTGTCAGTTTGTAGTACATTTCATTGTATACACAAACCCTTGACCTTATGATAATGACGCGGAGCTTTGATGACGTAGACAACTGGCAACATATAGCATATAAATGGTGAAGTGATTGCATTTTAGTGTCTACCTGTGTGTGGAGCGGCATTAAACTGTATTCCAACCCATCCAACCATCTGGCTTTTTTTTTAGAGCCAGAGACATGAGAACAAGGATGCTGTATGTTAAGGGAGACAAAAAATGTTGATGGTCAGTAAGTAAGACAAAAAAATGTCGCCTAAAAACGATTCCCTGATGTCAAATCACTTGGGTTTTTTTTTTTTTACCAGAAAGAGAGAGGAAAACGACCAGCAAATACACAGAGAACAACTGAGAGAAAGACAGCAAAAGAAGCTGACGATTTTCCCCCAAATAAGGATTAAAACAGAACAGGTGAGTTCCGTTTATTCATCCAATCTTCAGTAAGGTAAAAATTTAAAAAAAGAAAAGGTGTTTATAAACACAGACAAATTTGGAATATGTACAGAAAATACTAAATGCATGCAGGAAATCCATTCATATTAGGAAATTGACATACCTTGTCAATCCAAACAAGAAAAAGGTACAGGTTTCATGACTCTCAGACAATAGCATATACGTGATGACAAC